>JABXWE010009398.1:0-32704 GCA_014611495.1 Limonius californicus | reverse complement strand
TTATGGGTGCATGTAATGCAACAGTCCGCCTTTTTTCAAACGTAATATTTTTTTGTTACTTCAATGTGGGACTCATATGTAGGTCCCTCAATAAAACATCATAATAATATTTATTGCTTTCTTATAAATGGCAGGATACTCTTCCTTCACATAAATCCAGAACTTGTCCATGGATAGGTCAGTAAATCTCATCTTGAGTGTACGATTAGATTGCTGCCCACAAAGTCCTTCCTCTTCTCTTAAAGTCAAGTTCTCATATTGAGCAGAAGATTTAAAGTATGGATGTCTCACCTAATTATACACTTGTGTTGAAAAAGAAGGAAAATAATGTTCTATTTTAATCAACAGTTCTTTTGTGCTAAGGTATGTGTGGTTTAATCGATCCCCTTTGAACTTAGGAAGCTGTAGTTAAGTTGTGTCCCTTTACATTCAGGACACCCTGTATTTCTAACTTTATAAGTAAATTGTTATACTTACGATATCCTGTAAAAACTAACAAAATTTTTGCATTTAGTTATGGTTAACATTTAACTACAGTGGTATAAAAAACGGTTGAGCCCTATGCTACTTCATGAAAATAATAACTTTAATCATTATTATCTTCAGTGGCGGCTTGTACTAAAGGGCACAAGTGCACGTGCCCACCCAACCACCAAGATAAACACAGAAAGAAATTCGCATGTAATTCAGTGCATTATTTTAATTTCATTATTTTAACGATGGTATCAAATTTTCCTTCCGCACCACAAGCGCGGCTAACACGCTCAAAACTATGTTCCGGGGAACGCTCTGATTTGTACCTATTTAGAGGATGATTCGGTTGGCTATCGGTTATCTTCGCTATACGCGATATACCACGCGCATGGTGCACCGAGCGAAGCGTTCCCCATTTAAAGTCAACGTTTGACTTTCGACCGTAGCGTTTTGTTTTCGCGCAATCGCGCGTGTGAATTCAAAGACGAAAGTGACGTTTTTTCAATGATGGAAGTTAATTTCGTGCAAAATCTTTTAAAAAACCCGCTATCATTTGAGGAAAAACTTTTAATTAAGAAGAAAGGAAGGCCTATTCCTGATCTTCAGATAAACTACAGTTCGACAAGTAAAACCCGAACGTACAATAGAAAATTCAACAAGAATATCTATGAAAAATACGATTGGATGTGCGGATGTTCAGTAACAAATAAACTGTTTTGTTTTATGTGCTTAATTTTTAAGAAAGAGGTTAGTGCGTGGAATAAACAAGGGGTGAATGATTTAAAACACATTGCATAGAGGGCAAAGAAACACAAATCTTCCGTTTCTCACACGAATACGTGCATGGATTTTAGTGTTTTAGGCAAAGTGGACATCCGTGAACAACTAGAGGGTGCTTATTTGCTACATAAAATTAAGTACAACGAAGACGTGGAAAAAAATCGTCATATTTTGCGCCGGTTAATTATGTGTATTAAATTTTGCGGCGCCTTTGAACTGGCGTTGCGAAGTCACGATGAGACATTAAGGTCAGAAAATCTAGGAATTTATGTAGGGTTAATCAACTTTACTGCCGAATTAGACGCTGTGCTTGCAATACATATGAAAGGTTCACAAGTGTTTAAAGGCGTCTCAAAAACTATTCAGAACGAATTGCTAGATGCAATGTTGCAAATTTACAAGCAGGAGATATTAAAAGAAATTAAATCTGCAAATTTCATTGCTTTGGATGCCGATGACTACAGACACTTCTAATCATCAGCAAATGGTTGTTATTATTCGATACGTGTTTAATGGACACATTTTTGAACGCTTTTGGTCTTTGGTATAGGCATGCATTTCCACAAAAATATTTTGATGAAACTGTGAAATCTTATCCTATGTTGGACAGTGTAACATTGAAAAGTGAACTTTCAGCAATTTATGAGCGCGATGACATGCGTGACGTAGGTGGTATCCAAAAGACACAATATTTGTAGTGGAAAAATTACAGGAGAAGCTGCGAGTGTGGAAAATTGGCTGCAAAATGTATCGCCGAAAATCAGGGAAAACTTTAACGACAACAATATATTTAACGCAGATGAAACGGGCTTGTTTTACAAACTTACACCCGACAAGACACAAAAATTCAAGGCAGAGCGGTGCATTGGAGGAAAGTTATCTAAGGAACGGATCACAGTATCGGTACATGCAAATTTAACTGGTACCGAAAGAAGGAAAGTACTCGTGATTAGCAAGGCAAAAAATCTAAGCTGTTTTACAAATATAAAACGCCTTCCAGTTAATTACAAAGCGAACAAGAAGACCTGGATGACGTCGAACCTTTTTACAACTGAATTGCGTCAATGGGATGAAGAATTGCGGCAGAAAAACCGAAACATCTTATTACTTGTTGATAATTGCCCTGCACATCCGGATGTCCAACATTTGCAGTTTATTAAATTGGTTTTTATGCCTCCAAATATAAACTCAAAACTTCAACCCATGGATCAGGGTGTTATACATTCCCTAAAAAGTTACTACAGACAATTTCTTCTTTTACGAATAATTAACCGCATTGATGAAGGACGTAAATTTGCTAGATGCTATACATTTTGTTCATAAAGCCTGGCAAAAGGTAACGACAGACGCGATAGCTAATTGCTTCAGGCATGGGGGATTTTTAATACAGAGCAAGTACAAGAATATGATTCAGATGACGAGTTGCCTTTGTCCGAGTGGTTGAATAAACAACGTAACAAAGAAAATGATGACTCGCCTGCCTTTATTTTAACGATTGATATGGGCAGATTTCAGGATTGTGACCTTGAAGCTTACATAGTTGTGGACGAAAATACTGCAACTACAGAAATTTTAAGCGACGAGGACAGTATTCGAGAAACCAAAAATAAGCAAGTCGAAGAAATTAGCAGCGACGATGACGATGAATCTTGCCATTCCAACAGTACAAGAGGCAATTAAGAAAACAAATGATATCCGCTATTTTCTGCAATCACGTGATATCCCGGACAGTATATTAAATAGTTTTGCTGAAGTAGATGCTTACATCGACAAACTTTATTCGGCTAGTAATAGCGTTGATTGAAATATTAATATTTCAATCAACGGTAATAGTAAGCAGACGAAAATATCCGATTTTTTAAAATAAATATCTATTAAATACGTGTTTATCGTTTTTACATAAATGTTTCTATATTTATTGTACGAATGTAGGCGATTATGGATAATAAAGTAAGTTTATAATATCTCGCACATTTTTTGTTGTTGTAACTCTTGTAACGAACTTCGGCTATAGCGAACCAATTTTTACAGTCCCTTGAAGTTCATTTTAACCGGACTTCACTGTATTGTTGAATTTTTTACTATTTGCTCAATAAATCAAAAGTGGTTACAAATAGCCATAAGGATGTATGTATATACAAAAAATGTTCGCTATTTATTTCTACATAACATCGTTAAAAAATATACAGGGTGTTCCATGTGCAAAAGTTGAAAAAAATATCTTTGAAGTTCTCAAAATGTGAAAATTAATTTTGAACACCCTGTACATGGTGGTTCTACGATATTTAAACAAGAGCACCCTTCAACCTTTTACAATAAGGTCTTAACTTAATTTCATCTTCAAAGCTGCGGCCGCGGTAGTGGTGAATTGTAAAGTGGACAAACGTAAAAATCAAATTTAAAAAACAAAAATGTATTACTTCTAAACCGGACATTAGATGGCGCTAATATTTTAGATATGAATAAACATCCCAAGAGAAGTGTTAAATATGCAAAAATATTCAGGGCATTCTATTTAAAAAAAATTACCTTAAGCGTGCCACACTTTTTTGTAACAACCTGTATATTTGAAAATAATTTTTATGCATGCGCATTTACCCACAGTTTACATCTGCATTAGAAAAATCTTTTTATCTGTTACGGTATGCGAACTATCGAACTGCCACGCACTATTGCCCCACCATGCATAATGGTTGTTGATACACTCATCACACTGTATAGACCAGCGGTTCTCAAACTTTTTTGGTGACGGAACCCTTCTAAAAAACTAAATTTTTAACGGAACCCTAAACCCCTAAACTAAAAGTAAAACCAGTTATATGTGTATTGTTTATTAATAATCATACAAAAAAAAGGTAGATACAATAAGACTTACTGTATCTACCTTTTTTTGTATGATTACTACTACTAACTTACTACTTACTGAGTAAGTAGTAAGTTAGTAAGCAAATGATAAAACTAAGTTCATTTAATGGGAGGCATGAAATTGTTTTTTATTCCTCATCAACTGGGTAATGTCAGGCTTGATAGAAGAAAGTTGAATTCTCATGTCTGGTTCGGCATCCAGTCTATTGCGGTATTTTGCTTTTGTAGCTGTATATGCTGAAAATCCCGTTTCACACAAGTACGTTGTTGGGAACGGCAGAAGAACATTCAAAGCCTCTGTGGCAAGTTGTGGATATTCATCACGAACCCTGCACCAAAAATCATTCAGTGAAATTGTTTTGAACAATGATTCCATGCTTGTGTCTGATGTCATTTCTAAAAATGATTCATAGATCTGTTTTTTATTTTCAGGCTTCTGCAAATTGGATGAAAAAGGGTTTTGAATCCATGAGTTTATTTTCAGTTTCGTATTCTGTTCTTCAGGAAAGTAAGATTTAAAAGTCGCTCGCAGATCATTGAGATATTGCACCAATTCAACAAACGTTTGATTTTGAAATATTTCTGTATCACTAAGACTAAGGTGACTAAGGAACTCGCTTAGCAATGAAAAGCTTTCTGTTTCTCTCTTACCAAAACAAGTAATCCAAAAATCTAATTTTCTTTTGAAGGCGGTTATCTTGTTGTTAGCATTGAAAACTGTTGTATGTTTTCCTTGTAGTTACAGGTTTAATTCATTAAGTTTTCCAAACATGTCTGCTAAAAATGCTAGTCTAAATAACCAGCTTTTATCGGACAAACGGTCTTTTAAATTTAAATTAAAAGGAATATCTGTAAGAAAAGCTTGTAATTCTGTTCTTGGTTTAAAAAGCCTTGTCAAAATTTTACCCCGAGACAATCATCTCACTTCAGTATGGAGCAGTAGTGTTTTATGATTGCTACCATAATCTTCACATAATATTGAGAACAATCGCGATTGCAGTGGACGTGACTTGACAAAATTAATTATTGTTACCGCCTCATCAAGGTGACCGGACAGAGGAGAGCATGAAAAAACAGAACATGAAAAATCAGAACACGAATTAATAGAACATGAAAACAGAGAACAGCGACAGAAGAGAACACTGAAAATACAGAACAATGGAAAAAGAGAACAATGAAAATACAGAACAGAGAAAAAAGAGAACACTGAAATAAAAGAACCTTGACAAAACAGAACTCTGAACAATGAGAACAACGGGAAAAATTAAAACATAAATCTAAATGTCATCACTGTAATTAATAAATATGTAGGTATACATAATATAACATATAAAAAAACATTTAGCAAATTAAAATACATATATTAAGTCACCGTAACTTTGCCATTCCTGCGGAATGATCTAAACTGACCGATGTGCGTCGAGCTATACAATTCAGATTTTAATCTCTTTTTAATAAATTTTTAACGTAAGTACCTTTCTTTAATCTCTTTCTCTTTACTTTTGGTTTGGAAAGTCCAGTTTAGATAATTATACCTATAATTGAATGAGAAATCTATTGTAGCTAGGTAGAAATATTAATCTTTCATTTGCGCGTAAGTGATCTGTGGTCCCTCGGATGGTTTATACAATCAGCAGGTGGTAAACAAGCCACCTATATAATGATTGCAATAATTCCCCTTTCATCCAGTGTTATTTTGCACTTTGTGTATACTTCTCTGACCAATCCATTATAATGGAATATTCAGTCACGCAGAAAGGAAATAGAGTTCTTCTATACAAAGGGTATGAATTTACAAAGTTCAGAGAAAACGAAGATGACGTGGAGGTGCAGCGTCTACTTTTCGACCAAGTGTAAGGCATTCTTAAGATCCCTGGAAGACTACATAACTGGTGAGGTTCCACAACCTTTTCATGATTCCAAACTGCAAGTAGCGCAGGCTAACATTATTATGGCCAAGATGAAGCAGAACATGAAGGCAGTTGGCGCAACTCCAAGAAATCTATTGGGTCATGCCTCATGCATTAATTAACGTTAGTTGCGATGTATTGGAACATTTGCCAAAGCAATCTTCCATAACCCGCAATCTTTTCAACCACAAGAAAACGGCACATATTCCGAATCCGACCACAACAAATTTTGTGGGCTTAATTGTGCACGACACAAGAGCGGACGATCAAAAAAGGATGTTGGGAATTGGGAATTGTGAGCTGCTGGAAGAACTGGATAAGGCTATATCTATGGAGACGGAACATTCGACAAAACCCCCAGCACGTTTTACCAACTATATACGTGGCATGCTACGGTCGGAAACTCCTATCCACAGTGCATTTACTTTCTGCTGCAGAAGAAGAACAGCGATACGTACCATCGCATGTTCACAATTCTGAAAGAATTGGTGCCCAACATCGCACCCCAAAAGATTTTCATTGACTTTGAGAAAGCATGTATTGCTGCTGCTCGGACTGTGTTCCCGGAAGTGGAAATTAAGGGTTGCTACTTCCATCTGTCTCAGAGTTTGCTAAGATGAATCAACAGCGCTGGTTTGAAAACCGAATATGAGTCTGACATTGACATCAAATTAAAACTTATGTGTCTGGCTGCTCTATAGTTTGTACCAGCACAGGACGTGCGGTCCGTATTTGACAGCTGCAACATTTCCCGATGATGATAACTACAACGACGTGTTGACGTATAAACACAACAAATTGTTGTGAAGGTTTCCACACCGCTTTGAACTCCATCTTCCACTGCAGCCATCCTAGCATATGGAATTTGCTGGATGGATTAAGGCGCGATATTGCTTGCCAACGTTTGTTGCTAGCCAATGCACAAACTGGTCGCCCAGAAGTAAAGAAGAAGAAGTATGATAATTTCAGCAATCAGGTGGCAGCCGTTGTGCAAGAGTATGAAAATTATGAGGATAGGCAGGTTTTTGTGACGAATGGCAAACTCGTAGTGATGTAATGTATTATAATTATTTTAATGTATTATAATTTGTATTATATATTATTACATTTGTATAATAATAGTAATAATAATAATAAAGGTTTAATTATTTAGAAGTACAAACAAAAAGTATAAATACAGTAATAAATTACATAAGTAGGAAGAGCAAAAAAATAAATCAATATCAACTAAGTAAATAAACAAAGAAAACAATTTTCACATAAGCTAAGCTTGTGCGTGAGACAAGAAAAAACATAACCAACATGAAACAAAGAAGAAATTGTAGAAAGTTAAATAAATAATCATAATAATAATCAATAAGTTTCTCATAAAAATTACAAACGAAAAGACTAGAGAAGGATAGAAATATGAAATCACGTCTTTAACCTTTCGTACGATTAGAATTTCTAATTTAATTTAATTATTTGTTTTAATTTTTCCTGTTCTCATTGTTCATAGTTCTGTTTTGTCAAGGTTCTTTTGTTTCAGTGTTCTCTTTTTTCTATGTTCTGTTTTTTCGTTGTTCTCTTTTTCCAGTGTTCTGTATTTTCAGTGTCCTTTTCCTTCGCTGTTCTCTATTATCATGTTCTGTTAATTCGTGTTCTGTTCTTTCATGTTCTGTTTGTTCATGGAACCGTTAATCGTGTTAAAAATTTCTTCTCCGGTTGTGTTAGTAGGCAGCGATGAGCACATAAGCAAGTCTTCTTCGAGTGAATGTTTATATGGATATCACACAATTACTAGCAAGATGGCCAGTCCAGCAACATCAGTCGACTCATCCATTTGCAAGACGAATTTGTTATTTTGAAGCCTTGCAACCAGTTCTTGTTTTATGTATCCTGCGAGATCCCCAATCCGGCGCGAAACTGTATCGTTCGAAAGCGGCACTGTAGAAAGATGCTTTGCAGATTTTTCGTCGAGCATACATTGTGTTATGTCTACCACACATGGTTTTATTAACTTTTCAGCGATAGTGTGCGTTTCTCCTGCTTGGGCAATGCGGTAACTAACCAAATGCGACGCCTCCGTGGCCTTTTCATTCACAGTCTGAGTCGCATACGTCATAGTTTTTTGGCTTCTTAATAATTGTTCTTTTTTACGTACAAAAAATTCTTTACTCTTGTCTTTGAAGTCGTGATGCACAGTTTCTAAATGTCGGCGCATCTTAGCAGGTACCATCGAATTATTAGGAAGGAGTTTGCTGCACAACATACAGAGAGGTGAGCCGTTGGAATCAACAAATTCGAGATTAATGTATGATTCGTCATACTTTCGTTTTTTCGCCTTTAGTGTGTCATTAGATGTTTTACTAATTGAACTTGAAACCATAGAACTAGAACTTGACGCCGTCATATCACCTTGATTTGAATTTGACACATCATCCAAGCGAACCACTTGTGAACCCTCCGCGGATGATTTTATTTTTATTACAACACCTTTAAGCCAACGCTCCATTCTTCTTTAACACTAATTTGATTTGGCTAATTTTGTGACAAATAGAATCTCTTCACGCACGAAATACAAGACTTTACAACCACTACAAACAACACAAGCGAACATAAAATACTGAGCGTGGCGCGAGTAAATTTTGCGGTACGTTGCTTGATTAATTAATTCTCCGCGCCAAACAATCCTCCTTTTATATTATACAACCATTGAATCATCTCGAATTCCCCAGAAACTTCGCGCAGCCAGACGATTTTCTCCGAACTACGCGTCAACGAGAAGCGGCGCGACGAACCGAGGTCATTCGATTGCTTATAGTCCGGGAGCGAATGGTGGCGTATGTGTAACATTTCGATGTAATAGGCCGGGCGCTTACTTAACAATATATTAAATTTACGTATATCTACCCGTAAAACCTGTAAGTAGGCGTTTCATTTTGGTAGTTTATTTTTATCTTAGGTAACTTTATTCTTTTAGGTTCAACTTTAATACATGTATTCATTTTATTATGGCTGCCGGTGGAGCCCTACCGGAGGCTTTGCGGAGCACCGGGGCTCCACGGAGCACAGGGGCTCCGCGGAGCACACTTTGAGTAACGCTGGTATAGACAATAAACTCACACTTCATTGTACATTTATGATGTGAATGAGGACCGCATTAACATCAAGGGAGAATGTGGAATTGGATTACTCAATAAAAAATATATACAAAATTTAATGTAAAAAGCAAAAACATAAAAACCTTATATATTGTACTTTTAATTATAGTTAAAACTTTAACCATACAACACGGATAATATCTTTAAGTGAAAGTTGTATAAATAATATAGTTATCAATGGACAAGTCTATAATATATAATTTACTCCTCAAATTTACAAATATACATGTAAACAAGCGAGGTTAATAATATTTATTAAAAGACAATAAAATTAATCAAGGTGACCTTAAGCTACGGCACTACATATTAATTGTAAATGTCCCGCTTTTACATTTGAATCATTGAACGAAACACACTCAGCACTATAAAACAAATTACATGGAGTAACACAACTAGCAACAGAAAAACTACATGCTTTATTAAATAATTTTACAATTCCTAACACAATAATCACTATAGTTTATATCATTTGTAAATATTAAGTAAAAGTGAGGCAATTACAATAAAAATAAAACTAATTTGTTTTGCTAAGAGTTAAATTAAATAGGACATTACTGTTATATCTTTTTCTTTCTAAAACTATGCATTTCAACAGCTCTCCTTATGTGTAGCATATGTTAATAAGTAATATATTATCACCATAAGTGAATTTCAAAATATTTTTTCTGTTTCTGCTGGGCATCTCATTGTAGCTAAGCGTAATACTTTCTATTATCAGATACTCAGTTTGCTATCAACACTGCTAATTATGTATAGTTATAATGAGTATCCAGCACAATCTTACCTCTTGTTGCTTCTGCCGACTAAGACTGCCAAACAATTATAATAATAATAATAGCTAAAATAACAGCCGCAATGATGGCCAAGATCACCTTCTTCTTTCTAATTTTGTTTTTGTACGTACTGGCTTGGCGAAGTTGCTGTGCCCCTTCAGAAACGTAATTCTCAGTTCTTTCCACACTTGCCTCAATGCTGTCCACTATCTCGCCCTGTTCGTGCACCAGTGCTCCCAGTTCTTTGAATATCTGGTTCACATCATTGATGTCAATCTGGAAAGCACACATATGAATTGCATCCAAGCCAAAACCGATTCACAACATGTTCAAATCCAATATTTACAACAAATGGACATAGAAAAGAAGAGAAATATAATAATAATGGACATATTCAGAAAAATTGGGACTCATACAACGAAAATACAAAAGAAACCAAACAGATATTTATAGTTTGAATTCTGCATAATCAAATTCAGAGAAAACAGATTCATTATGTTCACACAAAATCAATTATGCTGTTTCGATAATTTAGTGTAGTATCATAATAATAATAGTATGGGATGTTTAATAGCCGATTTTCTAAAATATATAAAGCTTTTGAATAGAAACTTATACATAATAATTTCTAAAATGTCTGGAGATATATTTTATTCTATGTATTTATAAATTGGTGACTAAAGGCTATTTTTCGCCTGAATTAATTATTTTTAGGTTTAATTATAAAAACACCCTCCTAAATGGTTACTCATAATTGTATGTAGGGACAAGTGGTTGACCATGAGATAATCCCTTTATTTTTAAGTTGGGGTACCTCTACCGAGTTATCATTTTATAGATTTAGTTCAGATACTTATGATTATTTTATTTTGATAAGGTAATGCTTCTCCATACAAAAATAATAATCTCTTTATAATGCCAATACTAACTTACATGTAAATGCATCATTTAAGCATGGGTAGTTTGAGGTTATAATTTACTATAACTTTAATATTTATCAGCCTTGCGGGTCAGGGGAGAGGCAAAGAAGGGAGGATCCTTTGCACCAATTCCCCAGAAAACACAAGAATGCAGCAGGGGCGAAGGGTGGGAGGAAACACGGGAAAGTGGCTGGAGGAAAGATAGGAAAGGGGCAAAAGAACGGGGAGGGGAGAAGAGCAAAGAATATAGGATAGGGTAAAGGGGGAGATGAAATAAGCAGAAGGAATGAGAAAAAAGGCACGGGCAAATAATAAAAAATTGAAAACTTGTTGAAGGAGGGAAAGAGAAATGGGGCAATGGAAGCAAATAGGAACGGAGAAGGGGGAGAAAAAAAGCGAACAAAAGAAATGGGGGGAAGGAAATACAGAAGAAGGTAAGAGCAAGAAAGAAATGGGAAAAGAAAGGGTTGTAGAATATAATGAAGGGTGAAGGGATGAGCAATTGTATTGAATAAAAGCAAGGACCGGTAGATACAAAAGGTACAAAAACTCCATCGCCTTTTGACCCCGGCGTTTTTCGCCTTGAAGAAGAGGCTCGTTTCGTTTCGATTCTAGGGCAAGGATAAATCCGCAAATACAGTGGCGGTTCGCCAAGTGAAGTAGGTGAAGTGCCTCTTCACTTAAAATTTTCATTCAACTGCGGATATTTATTATTAAATTACATAACAAATTATTTATCGGCATTCCACCTATTAGGAGTCGTTTATTTATGGCATACAAACTCTTAGATACAATAAGCTTAGTGAAAACAAAAACATTACATTTTTTCTGGTCGCCTTGTATTTGAAATTTAAATTTTAAATGAAGTCCGTCGTGCGTGAACACAATGACCATAAAAAATCTTACCTACAACACTCGTGCAATTGTAGTGAAGAGTCAGCCCTCACGTAATTTAACTCTGCACTTATACCTACGTTGCCATGGTAACGCCTACGTCAATATCTACAATTGGTTTATGGGGAATCGCGCAAGTGAAGAGTTCAGTCGCAATCAGCCGCTGAACTGCATGTGCGGGTTTGACCGTCGATTTTTAAACTATTTCAACAATTTTGAATTCACACTTTTAGCTGTAGTATTTAATGATATTTTCTCTCTCACTGGCATATTATTTGATGTTCTCCAAAAGAAGTCATTGGATATTAATTTTTGGGTTACCAAAATAAATAGAACTATTCAAGAGGAAAAGGAATGACGATTTCTTTGATACACTCTTCGAAAGACTAAGTAAATAGAAATAATACAAATCGATATTTCTAAGCGCCCTAAGAGGGAATACGCTTGCCTTACAAATAATGACATTAGAAGAAAATATAGAATTTTGTTTTATGAAGTACTGGATCACATTGTAATGGAAATGGAAGTAAGGTTTCATAACTGCGGTAAATTACAATTCATGTCTTTGGCTGATACTACGAAATTCGAGCAATATGATTCGTGTTTTCCGTCTAAAGCAGTTGAAAGTTTAGGTTAATTTTACGACAAAATATTTACAAAAAGTCAGCGTCTTAAAAATGAATTAATTTTCTTTATGCCGATGAAAGTTACCGCAATCTTAAGACCCAAGAATTACTAGAAAATCTCAATGAAAACAAAGAAATTTTTACCGAATCCTACAAATTGTTTTGCCTCATATTAACTATTCCGCCGACAAGTGCATCCGTGGAAAGAAGTTTTTCTTGCCTTAAACGAATAAAAATGTACTTAAGAAATGCAGTATCTCAAGATAGGCTTTCTTCTTTGGCAAATATTTCAATTCAAAGAGAACTCTTATTAGAATTAATAAAAAGCAACCATTTTAATTTTTACGAAGACTTAATAAATAATTTTGCTGCGCTAAAGGACAGAAGGATAGATTTGGTCTACAAAAACCAGGTAAGTTGACCTTGAATGATATGTTTTCTATTTGTTATTATTAGGGTTATTATAATAGCACTTCACCTATTTTTTTACCCGCGAGTCGTCACTGCCGTCGAATCACAAAAATTATGTCACGCGTCCCAAAAAACAGTCAATTTAGACACATTTTTTGGCAGATCCAGGACGGCACTAAAAATTTTGCCTTACTCCGGCAATCGTCGGAGACGGGGATTTGTCACCCAGTGAAAAAAAATCGTCTTATAGGTCACGTTATGGCCGAGTTATTAGCTGTGAGAGCAGGAGTGTGCCGTATGCGAACGGGGGGGGGGGGGGGGGATTCAGACGAGCTTTCGCTAGGTCGCGACCGGGCACGTCTCCCAACATCTCTCAGAGTTTGAGCCCATTCGGCTGAAAAATGATAAAATGGGTTTCGTGAGAATACATTTTTTTTTAATGTTTTCTCGGGATGTCTTGGCCCAAAAAGTCGCACTTCTATACCGTTACGCCTGGTTCTTTACCGCATCGAATGCCGCCAGGCGCGTTCCCCTAACCCGCCTACGGATCGAGCTATTGTCAGGAAACCTCGACGGCCAAAAACGAAAATTTGTCAGAAAGTTCGTGCCAATCTCTACCACTTTCCTGTATCGGTTTCGTTTTTTTTTTGCGATTCTACGACCCTTTACCGACCCTCGCGCAACATCGTAATCGGCCGAACACGAAAAAACGGCAAAAATTCCAGAAGAGGGGGTGGCGCCAATTTTTTCATATTAAATTTTCGCAGTGAGATATGTCTTATTGTGTACCAATTATCCTAAAATGTATGTAACTTAAAATTCCTTTAGTTCATGCATGACAAAAGGAAGACAGGAAAGACTCGGTTAGTAAAAATGATATAAGAGAAGCAGTGGGATAAGTAACTTGCAGATAAATTTAGTGCTGGTCTATGCGCCGTACTTATGCGAACAGATTGAGCTCGCGACCGACCCGCTGCGATGACGTGGACACGTACTGGACGCCGATTCGTGTTTAGACTTTGGACGCCCCTGGTTGAAAATCAGTACTCTATGGTAGACTACTGGTTTTCAACCTTTTTTGCCCTATGCACATATTTCACCATGTAAGAATATCACTAAAGAATCATGTAGGAAGTAAAACTAGCAAACGAAGAAACATGGACATTAATAACAGCATATGGAGTAAACGATGACGCACACAATGAACAGAAAGAAAAATTCTTCAACGCACTACAACAGGAAATCGACGAAGGAAGAGCAAATTTAATAATTATGGGGGACCTAAACGGAAGAGTGGGAAACGAAAATGCTGGAATAGAAAACATCATGGGAAAAGAATGAGAAACGGCCAGAAACAATAAATAATGGAGACAGAATTATTGAATGATGTATAGAAAGTGAACTAGTCATCACCAACACAAGAATATCCATAAATACACAAGAGAACAACCAAGTAAGGGAGAAAAGTCAATTATCGATTACTTCCTGATAAGAAAACACCAATGTCGACTTATAAAAGACGAGAAAGTAAAAAGACAAACTGAAAGTGTATGCTCATGATGGATATAAAAACATATAAAGATAGAACCACTGAAAAGAGAAGAAAAATAGTAAAAGAAAAATAAAAAGCTATAAACTAACACAACACGAGTGTAAGAAGAAATATCAAGAGAGTACAGATAGGAGATTCAAAGAACAAAGAGAAGAAATAGGAATAGAAGCAAAATGGAAGAAATTCAAAGAAACCGTCTTAGTTGCGGAATATCAAAAATAACAAATACAAATATGAAAAGAACGGAATGGTGGACGGAAGAACTGAAACGAAAAATAAAAGAGAAAAACCAAGCATTTATATAAATAAAAAGCGGCCAGAAGACTACCAAAAATATAAGGAATAAAGAAAGTTGGTAAAAACAGAAGCAAAGAAAGCTATAGAAAAGTCATGGACAAAATTTGGACAGAAAATGACAAACGAATTATAAAGAAAATCAAAAACTTCTACGGTACATCAAAGCAATTTAGAAAGAAGAAAGAGTATACTATGGTAAATATAAAAGATAAAGAGAGATAAATAATTACATACGAAAATGCAATAATGGAGAGATGGAGACAACACTTTAAGGAACTAACAGAGAAAAATGTAAAAACAACAGAGGCGACAAGTGATAGTAACATCAGGCGAGAAATGGAAGAAATTATCCAAGTGAAAGTGCTAGAAGCAATAAAAAAGATAAAAATAGACAAAGCTCCAGGCAAGGATGATATTACCACAGAAATGATAAAATATTTTGAAGAAAACGGACTAAAGAAACTAAGGTAAATATTTAACGAGATAGCCAAAGGGAGAGTGACACCAAAAGATTGTAATATAGGAATAATTCTAGCGACCGATGGAGACAAATGAAACTGTAATAACTATCGAGGGATAACATTATCAAGCATCCCACGCAAACTAATGGCAAGAATAATAGCGAAACAAATAAGGGATAAAATTGAAAACACAATAGAAGACATCCAATGTGGATTTAGAGGGGGAAGTACTCAAGACTTATTATTCATGCTAAGGCAAGTTAGTGAGAAAATAATAAATAAAAATAATGAAATACACGTATGCTATATTGATTTGGTGAAGGCATTCGACAAAATAAGAAGAAAAGATATAAGGAAAGCATTAGACCAAAGGGGGGTAGAAAATGGAATAATAGCGGCAATAAAAGTGATGTATACAAATAATATAAACATAGTAGGAACAAACAACGAAGAATCAAAAGAATTCACAACAGAAATAGGAGTCAAACAAGGATGCGTATTCAACCTACTACTGTTTACAATTGTGTTAGATGAAGTAATTAAAAAAGCAAAGAATGGGTTGAAAAAGTAAAAATAAGATACTGGAAGATGGAAAAAATTTACTTGACTGAATTGATGTTTGCAGATGATATGGACATATTTGCTGATTCAGAAATGAAACTACAACACAATTTAGAGGTACTCAAGCAGGAACTACAAAAGATCAATATGGAAATAAGCATAGACAAGACGAAATGTATGATAATATCAAACAGAAATAAAATACACAATCTACAACTGAACGGACAAATTATAGAGCAAGTAACTAGTTTCAACTACCTGGGATCAATAATTGAACAAAATGGAAAGATAGATAAAGAAATAAATGAAAGGACAGGAAAAATATACAATATAATGAATTGTTCATCCTGGATACAACTTATGCAAAGGAGGGTGAGCTTGAACAGATCCCAGTAAGATGTGATGTCCTGTAGTAGATTATGTACAATCTACAGTATTCTAGCTTGTAGAAAGATTAATAGTGCAACAATTAAGTCTATGGACCCAATCCCCTCTGGAAACCCTAAAACCTCCCCCTGGTTTTGAGAACTACTGCTGCATAGAGCATTACTTTTGTTCTAGCATTTATAATACAAAATAAACGTAACCTGCAATATCAGCTGGTTTTTATCTTCTCGTGTGCAACAAAAATTTCCACACAAGACAAATTTCTATCACAATAAAATTTTGTAAGGTAAACTAAGTGAACACGTCCTATGATTGAGAATAAAATATGGCCTTAAGCTCACACAACTGCATTGCAGCAAGTTTTAACAGATCTTAAAAAAGATTTAAAAAAATACGCACGTCCTGGACAAATTCCTCTACATATGCCGAAACAAACATTTTCTTTTGCTACAAAACCCTTACTTCAAGTTGCTTAATGGCTTGTTCCTGTTCTTGTAAAGCTTGCACATCTTGCTCTTCTTGTAACTGCGTCTGCTGCTGTTGCTGTCTTGCTGCAGAACTATCTTGCAATTCAATCAGCTGTTGGTCTTTTTTAAAGGCTCCTAAAATTAATTTCAAATTTAATATTCACATCTAACAAACTTTGGAATATTTCACCTGCAAAAGGATCTCCATAAGCCTGAACTTTTGCTTTATTAACTTGTTCTTTTTCTTTTTGAGCAGCACTTCTCTGTGCTGCTTGGAATACATTAAGGGTGGAAGTGAATTCATCCTGCAGCCGTTCTCTCTGCATCTTTCTTTGGCGTTGTTCTGATGGTGTGGGAGCAGCCGGGGCATTACTAAGATCTTTAATGTATCCATTTGTGTCTTTTACCAATTGCTGTGTGTAGTGTTGAATGGAATGTCTGCAATAAAGTACTAAATTAAGTAATCACTCGATATAATCCTATGAGCTTACAATTGTTTTCTTAATTCACGTGAATCTTGATGAGTTCCAATCTGGTTTATCATGCGCTGCATAGATGACACTGCAAATAAATAAATATTATTTGTTGTAGTAACAATTTCAAGTTGCTGGTAATGTACCATTTTGGGATATTTTTTGGATGCTGGATCCAATGGTCTGCGCAAGTTTTTGGCAATCTTGTTCTCGATTTTGCCCTCCATTGTGATATGAAGAGAAGCTCTCCATATTGTAATATCTAAATTGACTGAAGTACAAACAGATTAAACGTGATTATAATCAAATTAAACCCAAATATGTAATTAAAAGGTTAAAAGTACATTACGAGTTTATTATTTACAAAGGACCACATATTAAAACGCTTACCTGAAAGAGTATGAAACACATTCAAATTTCACAGTTTAATAAAAATGTCAAACTGTTTTTTTTTTAATATTTGCACTCTTTAATCGATCCTGAAGAAAACACACAAAATTACAACAAATGACTCATTTGACACTTCTGACGTTTTCAATTGACAACTGTATATATTTTAAAACATTGGAATACAAAAGTTACACTGGGTATTTTACATACAAGAATCCTGTTTTCATACTTAATATTTCGTTTATGATTCTATAAATTTTCTATACAGGGAATTTTTCTTTTTTGTTTGCATACCAGCTATGTGTACGTTCATTAAAGCCATTTCAATGCATTGTTTTACTGCAATCTACAGGCAATCAACTATATAATACATTTCAATGCAACGGGTTTTCAAATGAATAGTCTGCTGTAGAAAAACAGTAATCAAATTATTTAATGTGAAATTAATGGTCATTAGTTTTTATTTTTCGGGTTTAGCTTTAAATTGTGATTTTTTAATATAACCGTGTACAGCAAATACAAAAAAGTTGAATATTAACGAAATGTTAACGTGGTATCAGACTAGTAGTACTTTGAGAACTTGAGAGACTTATTTTCGGCAAAATATCGAGAAAGCCCTATTCCGTGTGTTAGAAAATTTGCATCACAAGGCTGTATAATAAATTCCCACAAAAAAGGACCATAACTAATGCAAACCGGATTGGGAAAAAAAAGGTTCAGCACTTGAAGCTTAACTCGGAAAAAATGTTCACCACACAATTAGAATTTCTCCCACTGTGTTGTTCGGTGGGGAGCAGAAAGAGGCACAACTGGAGTGTTCCTAAGATCTTCGGGAAGCGGGAAAAAATCGCTGGTACGCCCCTGAAGACTGGATCGCTTCCGACAGGGCTTGTTCGACGTCGGGATAAAAGAGGCGGGAATTTCAGATGTCAATATCTCCGCCGCTGGACGGGAGGATCACTTAAAACAGCTCGAACAACAAAATTTTCACGGGTTTGATCGCTTTTAGCCACACAGTCGAGAAAACAATTTTATTGAATTGTTTTTGCACAAAGCTGACACTCTGCTAATATTTTTAATTCCACGTAAGTCGAAGATTCTTTTGCCTAACACAAAAATACGAAACTATAACTTGATCAGCAGAAGAGCTGCGACACAACCCGATATTCAAAAGAAAACACGTCAGTTCACTCCCAAAGCCTAGCGTCCACTGAATTTCCCCTCGCCGCGAAACATTCACCCAAGCCTAATTTGTTCTGGAACAAATTCCTACACGTGCGACTTCCGGGAATCACAACATTTCCAAGAATTGATTCCGGCCGGCATAATTAAGACTACACAAGTACTTCAAGCGGAATAAAGGAACAGTCAGAGGCTTTGCCAAAGTGACCTCCCATAACTCAACCTTTAAAAAAAATAATAAAATAGCAATTAACTTAAGACCGGCAATTAAAACAGAATTTTGATTCCTATGAAGCGGCAAAACTTAACAAACATAACAATGTTCGTAGTGCAGACCGCCAATCGGTATAGCATTACTATTACCATCTTTCTGCAAATAAAACAAATATTAATTTTCGTGGTTGTTTTGAAAGAGCGAGGACGCGGTTTTCCAAGCATCTCTTAAGTCACAACTAGCCCATTGTCCACCCTAGTTATGAATTCTGCCATTCTGGTTACTCAACTTTAATTTATATTGACAGTAACAGATTAAAGAGAATTGTATTTACAATTAATGAACCTTAGATAGTAAATTAATTACTTCGAAATTTCAATTTTTTCTAAATATCACAAACATACGACGCTTTAAAAAAGTTTTTACATATTTTCAGTTTCCACTATACCGTTTTTTTTTGGTGCCAACTCAAAACTAAGTTGGCTAGCTCTAATTTCTTTTTTGAATATCAATCAAGATTGAAATTCACAACTTTAATACTATTTAATAAGCTTCGTAAGATCTCTTAGGGTGCAACTTTAACAGTGACATTTAAATTTGAATAACCCCGTATAGAGATAAAAATGGCGATAAAAGGTGTGAAAACACTATCCCACAATATTTATTTTGTTGATCTGGTCAGTCAAACCAGGCAGGTTAATTAGATGATATGTTAGTGTAAATTGTTATCTCGTCTTATAAAATTTGTGCTAGGTTTTGTGTCACACTACAAATAATTTTAATTAATTAATTAGTAATCTTTCATTTCTTCACAAATTTACAAGGTTGCAAAAACTTTAAGCGAGATATAATTAAAAAAAAAACGCAAAAGTAATTTATTGAGTTATATTTTATACAGGTAACGACAATCCGATATAAAAATATGTTTTTCCTTAACTAATATTGTTACTCAAAAATTAACAAGGGGCACACAGCCATACTTTAATGCACTGCAACACACAGAATTAATACAGCTTCTTTTGATTATTTAATTATTAATTCTTTACTTTATGAAAGTGAATCTGCGCACTCGAATACACAATACTTTCCTGATTCACAATTTACTTTCTTAATACTTCAATATTTTTGATAATATAAACTTATTGGTCAGTATGAGCTTTCTTTAAATGATATAATATGATCACTAAAGCTGCTGACTGATAAGACTATTGTCAAGCAACATTTGCATTAAAATTGTGATGAAGGTATTAGTATTGTCAATAATAAAGTGTATGCCGAAGCTGTATTAATCAATTTGCTCAATAAAATGTAGTATTTATTGATAGAAACGCTGCCTTTAATAGTTTTATTAATTATAACTAAGTGGACAGAAACTACAGCTATATAAAATCCATACGAAACATCCAGATCTTATAACTAAATTGTGTTGTTTCAATCACCTTCTACTGCCAATTTTAATGTTATTGAATATTTGAAACATTTGTAAAGGCAGCCTTTAGCCATAATAATTAAGAATAAAAAAATAATAACAGTTAACTCAGACAGAAGCATTAACTACTAGAGAATATAAACGTGAAAAAATATTCCCAGTAGTTTGGAAAAGCTTAAAGAATCCCTTGAAATATAATTATATACAAATTCAAGGTAAAACAGCAACTTACACTCCATTTATGAGAAATTCCGCAGGTGAATAATTATGTCTGCATAATATATGTCAACAAATTGTTTCAAAAATGAAAAATTTTATTTCATGCGGAAATAGTTTGATATAAATTATTCAACCATGAAGAATAATACTTCTGTATCAAAAATTACTTTCCTATGGAGATGGAATACTGAATATCCTCATTTACAAAGTGTTACTTTGGTCTAAAATTTAATTCAGTTTTTAAGATACAAAATTCTCTTCTAGTCATATTGTTTACAAAACTGTAAGGTATTTTGTGACAACTAAGCATGGCTAGCGCAAATTTTTGTGTATTATAAAAACTGAACACAATTTGAAAAATACTACACTTAATTAAGTGTGAGGAAATCTAGCCCCCCTTGCAATTTAGAATCAACATGAACATCCACACATATTCAGTATTCTAACTTTTAGATACAGCACAAACACAACTATGAATTTAAACTATTACTAACAGCAGTTTACTGGTGAAACACTTAGCATACTAAAATTAAACTAAACTCAAAAGGAATTGCAACAAGGTTTTCTTTAGATAACTGTAAATAAATTTGGTATATTCAAGAAAAGTGTAATTGTAGTCCCTGAAAGATTTGATTGTAGTTTACAAAATAATTGAACAATATTGCTAGTCTACTGCTTTTCCATATGTTTGCTGTATGAATATAACATGAAGGGCCTCAATAATGATGCATAGAATTACTAATATGTTTAAAAAATATTTCAATCGAATTACACCCCATTTAAAATAGCTTCAAATATAATTATACGAAATAAAAAGGATCTTTTAGAGTTATAGTAAATGGTATTAAATATAACTTCATTTTTGAGGCAAAAAAACTTGAACCACATCAAAAACTTTAAATTTCCATTAAACTTTTTTAATTTAAATTTAAACTGAATTATAGTTAAACAAAAATAACATTATAAAAATTGCTTATAGATTTAGCAAAATAACTAATTTGTAATAATTCTAGCTTTCAAATAATGCAGCACGAATACAGATGTTCAGCTTTGAAATTATTAACTTGTAGATGTTAAAATGAGAAGCTTTTGTATCTGCTTAACAAATGACAACCAAAAACAGAAATTATTTTGAACTTATGAACTTTAAATTTTGTCTGTATTTTAAAAAGGACGAACATTCAAAATAATTATTTATAAACATTAGCAAATCAAAAAAAATTAAATAAACCTACCCTTGTTGCCTTAAACCAGTAAAATCATTACTTTTTCGCTGTTCCTTCATTTTATATAATATACCTTTCATTAGATAATTGGCTCATTATAAGCTACTGAAAATCCTCAGCAATATTCCTTCAATTATTTTGAAATTGTAAACAACATTTATAGGCAAATTACTGAGACAGTGCGCGTGCGTCATGAAATTCCATGACGTCAGATTCTTACTATATTTACATTACATAAGGTTTATATTTGAGAGTATGCAACCACTCAAACGTTTGCTAATGTCGTAATAAATTTGCGTTTTAAAAGGCAATTGAATAATCATTGGAGTATATTAATAATTCATAGTAATCATTCTTTACTGACAATATTCAATATTAAAGTAGGCAAGGATCAATTAGTTTAGTAGCAAAATAACAAAGTTAAATAAAGCGTCGATGTATATCCGTCATATATACATACAAAAATGGTATTACCAATCCGAAAGAAGAAAAAGCTGTAGCTTACGATAGTTTTTGTTATCTTTTGCCAAAACTGTAAAAGATTAAATAATAAAAATTACAACTGTAACATTACATTACGCGGCCGTTAAAATAAACACAGTTATTTTTTTCAAAGTTGGCAGTAACAAGTACCTGGAAAATGGTATTGATGAGGCACACGCACGGTCTCAGTAATTTGCCTATAGTTATATATAATATATATATATATAGAAAGCTAAGAAACAAACCATGTTTAAAAACAAGAATCACAATTTTAAGCAAGATCCAATAAATGTTATTTCATGACAGGCAAAACGTTATATTTTACCAAATTTAGAATGTTTATATTATGGAAATACGTTCAACTTTTAATGATAAATAGAGCACTGAGTATATTTTTTACTTCCTTTGTCCAGTTTTGAAACGTCTTTATGTTTATGAAGTTTGAGTACGAATAGAATCCAAAAACATTAAAATAAAATACAATTCTCTATATTTATATAAAAAAAATTGTAATACTTGTGATGGAAAAATAGAGAATTGTCTTGTTGAATGACAATGTCACCTATGATTTCTTCTTGGCTATTTAACATCAACTGAGACTTCATTGAGCAACAGCTGCTGTAAACTGAGGTCGGTCTACGACATTCGGGCGCGGCCGTTAGGGCGCTAGACACAAGGGCGCGAGGACATTAAGGCGCGAGCCATTAGGGCGCGGGACACTAGGGCGTGAGACTCGGTGTTATAACTTTGTTACCCACCTGTATTTTAATTTTAAATTTTAATATAATAATATGAGGGTTGTCCGTAAAATAAGGTCTCCAAGGCGCTAGAGTCGCGAGGAACGCAAGATCTGGCAACAATGGCGTGTAGCTTGATTCCCCGCCTACAAATCCCCACCACTCCGAGCTGTCTGCGACGCTTAATCTTGATTTGGTAGCCGACCGCGATGGAGCTTCCACTCGCCGCTACCGCCAGCTGTGAGTTACGTTCAGTGATTCATTTTTTGCGTGCTAAGGACATTACGCCTATAAAATTTATGGACAGTTATGTCAAGTGTATGGACATCAAAAACGTGCGCAAATGGTGCAGAGAGTTTAAAAACGGACGCACAGACGTCCATGATGAACAGCGTGCCGGATGGTCATCGGTTTCGGACGAAATGATTGCAAAAGTGGAGAGGGTAATGCTTGAAGATCGACGGGTGACGAGTCGGCAGCTGTGCAAATTGATCCCTGATGTCAGTAAGACTACTATTGACAAGATTTTGGTAGAACATTTGCATTATCACAAGGTGTGTGCAAGGTGGGTCCCCAGAATGCTCACCGACGGCAACGGGTTGAAGCGGCCCGCGAATTCCTTGATTGCTACGCAAACGAGGGCGAGGAATTCTTGGATTCAGTTGTCACTGGCGACGAAACGTGGGTACATTAAACGACACCAGAGACAAAAGAACAGTCCCGTCAGTGGCGGCATTCAAGATCGCCGAAGCCGCGAAAGTTTAAACAAACATTGCAAAAATGCATCGATCGCAACGGGGATTATGTAGAAAAATAGTAGTAGAAAGTCCAGACTTTCCACCAATGTGTAACTCATTGCAAATAAACGTGTTTTTCTTTGTGAACAAAAATTGAGACCTTATTTTACGGACAACCCTCGTATTTGAATTTTGTAACGTCATACACTTTTAAAGATACTGGATGATGTATGTCTAGTTGCATATTCAAAAAAGCCTTAACGACTAACTTTTAGTCTGACAAATATAACACAGTTGTCGCGCCCTAGTGTCCCGCGCCCTACCGATCCGCGCCCTAACGGTCCGCGCCCTAATGTCCACGCGCTCTAACGGTCCGCGCCCGAATGTCCGGCTCCGAAACTGAGGTATAAATCCTAATAAAAAAAATTGTGAAATAACACACATCATAGTACTATAGTAGAAAAAATTACTGTTACAAATGAAATAAAAAAACTCGTTAAAATAGACAAAATTAATGTGAATATTGAAACAAAAATATAATTTTCCATATCCTTTATGCTGTGTTGATTTGAGTTTGAGACAGTAGTTTACCAAACAAAATTTAGGTGATGTAAATATTGAAATTATTAATATTATATTTACTTATTAATTAATACGAACGGCGAGAGCCTGACAAAAAAATTAAAAACTAAACATAATTTCTAAGCTTTAAAAATTACATCTAATTCGTAATTTATTTTTCAGCTACTACTATTTTACATAAAATCAATAAAAACCATTTAAGCGGCTATTCATGACTTGAATTGAAAAATTTATTGACTGTTTTTAGTGGTCAAAATCATAAGTAACCATTACATTAGGCAGATTTGTTTCATTTTATGGAAACTGGTTGGTAGTATTAAAAAAAGTAAATCATGCCTTAGTTGCAGTTTCCAATGCTAAACCAAGGATGTTGTAGGGAGCGGATGCGGCATTCTCATGCTGTTGTGACGCTACTTAGGGACACCAACTATATCGAATACATTGCACATTACCAATTTTCTTCTTTATATTCATATGCCACACAATGTACCATTTTAATGACACCAGATTTTGCCACAAAATTATAAATTTAAATGTAATAGAACCAAAAGTATTTACAGACCGGATTGGTGTCATGGGACACCAGTAGTTTGGCTTCACAAAGTTGTTTAAACGGTAGTATGCTACATCCACTCTCTAGAACATCCTTGTGCTAAACCAAGGAGTTGTAGAGAGCGGATGCGGCATTCTCATGCTGTTGTGAAGCTACTTAGGAACACCAAATATATCAAATATAGTGCAAATTACCAATTTTCTTCTTTACATTCATATGCCACACAATGTACCATTTTAATAACACAAGATTTTGTCATAAAATTATAAATTTAAATGCAATAGAACCAAAAGTATTTGCAGACCGGGTTGGTGACATAGGACACCAGTAGTTTGGCTTCACAAAGTTCTTTAGCCGGTAGTATGCAATGCTACATCCACTCTCTATAACAAACTTGTACTAAATTAAGGATGTTGTAGAGAGCGGATGCGGCATTCTCATGCTGTTGTGAAGCTACTTAGGGACACCAACTATATCAAATATAATGCACATTATCAATTTTCTCGTTTACATTCATATTCCATACAGTGTATCATTTTAATAACACAAGATTTTGCCACAAAATTATAAATTTAAATGTAATAGAAGCAAAAGTATTTGTAGACCGGTTGGTGTCATGGGACACCAGTAGTTTGGCTTGACAAAATTATTTGGCTGGTAGTATGCAATGCTACATCCACTCTCTATAAAATCCTTGTGCTAAACAATTTAGCTCTAAAATAATTAGGGAAGCCACCATTTAAAACAGTTTGATTTTACCTGGTACGGTCCTACGTTTGAAATGTGAATCAACAACATGAATTTACGGATTTGCATGGAATATTTCATCACAGCTAAACAGTTGGCCCTTATCACGGATTTTAAATATTCTGTTGGCAATTACATTCTCATACATACACAACTCTGATTCATCTTAGAATCACAAACTTTCTATTATCAAGTTTCCCAGTTCTTTCTGATTTCAGCAAATACAAAACAAGCTTTGCAATTCCTTTTAGAGTATAAGTCATAAATGAAATGGCACATCTGATGCTAATTGAAATTATACCTTAAGGAAAAAAATTGAAATAAATCAAAGGGTTTATTTATTTGTTTACACAATATCGCAAAGAAATTTTATACGGTACTTTGGAAACATGAAGAGAATCTGATCTTAACTTACCTTCTAGTTAAATACCATCATATATTTTTTGTATACTGTCAATACACTCTGTAATTGTGTCAAAGTAACACGAATACGCTGCCTTTAGATGAACACAAAGTGTCAAACCAAAGTTTAATAACTTTTCCGGATCACTAAGCATTTCTGAAACGGAACACAAAGTGAGTATAAATAAATAGCTGAGCTTTATAGAACATACCATTACGTGTACGCAGACTTTTATTAACGATTTCAATGTGTTTCAAACACTGTTTAGAAACTTTCATTTGGAATACAGGTATCCAGTATTTCTCAAATAAATCCAAGCAATCTTGTAATGACCAGGGTAGTATTTTCTTTGCAGAACCCATCTTATTCCAAAGGTCCCCATAAGCACTCTTCAGCTCTTTTAAGATTATGTAAGTACACATGTGGCTTAATCGGGTTTGAATTTCTACCACCTTCTCGTTTTCTGCAACACTGTATTCTGTAGTGGGATCTGGTTTTGGACACGACAGTTGGTAAGGATCCAATTTCTGAAAAATCTTGTCGTGGCTGTAGACTTCAAAATCTTCATTGATAAGTTTGTTTCTGAGGTTAACATCATTTGACAATAAAATCTGCAAAATATAACAATGTAGTATGCAAGATAATCACACATCTTAAATATTGTACACCATATCTAGGCAGTACTTACAGCGCGATTGCGTCTTTCACGAATTTGTAAACAGCAGTGAAGTATACCGTCATCAAAATTTGAGCTGGCAAAGTCTTGCTGTGCAGCATCCCTTACTGATTGCCCTGTAAAAATAACAAACACACACTCTTTCATGTAGGAAATACACTGTAGGGAGATCAAGGTTGCTTAAATGAGACAAAAGTTTAAACCTGTTGTTGGTTTTTCCAAAATAAGCATTGGTTTCTTTATAGCAATTGGAGAATTTCTTTAAAATCAAATAATTCTTTAAGGCCTGCATGACACGGCACAGAATTTTGTTCAAAGTGTTTTTACAAAATTCTGTGTCGTGTCATACAGCAAAATTTCGTACAAAATTCTGCAAAACACGTATTACACGGAACAGAATTTTCTGCAAAATTTTGAACATAATTTTATACACAATTGTTTGTGAGCATGCGCAAATAGGTGCAAATTACGTTGACATCTGTGAGAAAACTGTCAAAATAATCATGTTACTGTAGATAAGTAGAAATCTAACAAGATTTTATAATATTAGGTTAATGCATAAGTAGCGCTTTTATTTATTTATTTTATATGAACGCACGATAAAGCAAACAAGCTGCAACAATAAAGACCGCGAGCGAGATAAAAGAGTGCGTGGAGTGTCGTTAAGCGGGGTAAAGACCTACAAAATTCTGTCGATTCATGTTCTAAAACCTACAGAATTTTGTAAAAGTCGGCGTCGCATCGATGCGCAAACGAGCAATTTTTAGTGTTTATTAACAATCACAGAGGGCAGTGAAGAATATGTTTATCACGTGTTTATCCCGCCTCCACGCACTTTCTCTTATCTCTCTCGCGGTCTTTATTGCTGCAGCTTGTTTGCTTTGTCGTGCCTTCATGTAAAATAAATAATTAGTAGCGCTACGAACTTATGCATTAACCTAATATTATAAAATCTTGTTAGATTTCTACTTTATCGACAGTCACATGATTATTTTGACAGTTTTCTCATAGAAGTTAACGTAATTTGCAGCTATTTGCGCATGCTCATTAACATGTAAGGCCTGTATGACACGGAACAAAATTTTGTACAAAATTTTGAATACAATTTTGTACAAAATTCTGCAAAACACGTATTACATGGAACAGAAATTCAAATTTGTACAAAATTTTGTAGAAAATTCTGTCTGTGAGCATGTGATAATAGGTGCAAACAAATTACGTTGACATCTGTGAGAAAACTGTCAAAATAATCATGTTACTGTAGATAAGGTAGTGTAACGAAGTTTCCGGCCAGAACGCGTTTTTAAATTTATTTAGAAACTTCCCGCGTTGTTATTTCATCGGAAAGGCGCTGGTGTCGCAATCCGATGAGCCATCCCACTCCTTACCGGCCCGACACGACGCCAAAACGGGCGAGAACAGCCGGACCAGTCATATAAAAGCGATTTTCGGGCAAAAATGCATCAACTTCCGAGTCAAAGCCTGGAGAAGGAAGTCCAGCTCCAAAACCAGTCCGAAACCGAGAACTTCTGAGCCGAAACCTGGAGAAGAAAGTCCAGCCCAGAAATCAGATCTTCTAAGTCGAAGTCCGGAGAGGAAGTCCAGCTCCAAAACCGATCTAAAAGCCAGTCCAGTAACCTGAACTTATTAACCGAATCCTTTAACTAAACCCAGTTCACCGCATACCTGAAAATCCTAGAAATTCGTTCAACACTGACTTAGCCTGGGACAACCCGCGCTTTGACAGTGTCTCCCTTAATTAATCTCCGTTCCACAGTGACTTAGCCTGGGGAAACCCGCGCTTCCGTTTAGTGTAATCCAGCCTTTAGTTTATCCCTAGCGTTTAAAACGTATTTACGTATTTTCTCGGATATCGCAGTACCATTTCGTTAGCCTGGGGAAACCCGCGCTTTCGTTTAGTGCTCGCTTTAAGAATTCTAGACAAATCCACAACTCCTGCGAAAGCCCGAACATTCCACCACACGCCGTGATCGACCGGCGAAAACCACTACAACGCCGATAGAATTCGCATCACTTATTTATTCCAGTTATAGGTAACCGGAACGAATTGCATAAATTGCTAGGTATCCGAGAACACGAGTCCAATGAAGCTGAGAGAATTCCATTACTGCGATTGATCCCGTTTAACTTGCATTGTAATAATAAAATTTATTAGTTGTTAGCAGCATTGGCCTTCAGTGCAGCGAGCGTGCAGCCCAGCTGTTTGTCCAACTACTACGGCAGTGCGTCGTCCTCCGCTGACCCGCGCGGACCGCGTCCAGACTGTCTGCATTCCAGGGCTGAACCAAGGCAGCTTTTATTTTCGTTGTAGAACACCGTGTTGATTTATTACTGTATATATAATTACATCCAGTATTTTAATTTAAGGTAGAATTGTAAATAAATAGGAATAAAACTGTTGATCCGATAAATAATTTTTATTCCCAGTGAGCCATGGCTCTGAGTTTACCCGGCACCAGGTCCGGACTATTACAGTACAAATCTATCAAGGTTTAATAATAATGGTTTACTTTTGTTTACATAACTCGAATATTGTTTATTTTTTCGTGGGTTGTACTATTTTTGCGTTTTCGTGAAGATTTTTTTTGTTTATACGTTATATTAAGTTTGTGTAGAATGACAGCGTTGAGAGATTTTAGGTGGTACACGTGGTAAAACATTTACGTCTTTGCCATCTGTGATCATTGATGAACAGTAGAAAGGGCTCGTTTGCGCATCGATTTCACGTTTTTCTGAACAAAATTCTGTAGACTTTAGAGCACGCGCTACAGAATTTTGTTCAAAATTTTGCTGTATGACACGGCACAGAATTTTGTAAAAACATTTCAACAATATTTTGTACAAAATTATGTGCTGTCATACAGGCCTACCTAATACGTGTTTTGCAAAATTTTGTACAAAATTCTGTGCCGTGTCATACAGGCATACGACTAAAATCACAAAAATGCTTTAAAGAGAAATATAGATATTTGTCGTATGTTTCTTCGAAGAGAAACAGCACAAAGTTGCATTTTTTAAGCGAGATGAGTATCTGATTCTTACCTAAATAAATACTTTAGTATTTTCTTGGTTTCAAGAAATAGAGAGATATTTAAGAAAATAGTTCTAATAACAACAAACACAAATGAGTTAGAAGACAAAACATCTTAGGGCTGTCAGAATTATAAAGGGTTTTGGTTCTATTGCATATTTATTGTTAGAAAATGCAATTCCCTAATGATAATAAAGTAGATTTATTATTGATATTTTATTGATTGTTTGTAAGAGATTATCAACATTAACAAATACAACCCAATAACTTGATTTGAACCAATGGACCCATCTGTTGGCCACTATGACCACCCGTATAATCCCATTGGGCTTTTCTCTTCTACAATGGGCCAAATGTGGCCTAAGTGCATATAGATGCTTGGAAAACCGCGTCCTAGATCTCGCTCTTTCAAATCATCATCATCATGCCGCCGCACCTACACTAAACCAGCCCTCAGTTATTATAACTTATAAACACCAAAAAACACACCCAAAAACATGGAAAAATAAGACGCCAACAAAATAACATTCGTGGTTTTTTAAACAACAATAAACAATTATTGTGAAACCTATTCTACATTATCTACAGTCACATGATAATTTTGACAGTTTTGTCATTGATCCCAACGTAATTTTCACCTACTTGTGCATGCTCACAGACAGAAATTCTCATAAAATTCTGGTTCGTAACATATGTTTTGAACAACTCTTACAAAATTTTGATAATACATTTTGCAGAACATGTATGACATGAATCAGAATTTTGTGTGAAATTCTCTCTGTGTGCATGCACAAGTAAGTGATAATTACGTTGACTTCTATAAGTAAATTGTCAAAATAATCATGTGACTGTGGATGATGTACAATTCTAACAAGATTTTATATTAGGTTAATGCATAAGTTCGTAGCGCTTTTGATTCTTTATTTTGCGTTAGGGGTCGGCATCCTCTTCGAAGAATCGGGCCAATTGAGTAACCAATAAGGCAGGTGGGGGGCGAATGTTATGCGACACCTTCATAAAAGAGTTTTCGTAAGCTCATCTATGAAACAATGACGCTATCTTAACCCATAAGCCAGAAGGTGGTATATTTTTCGATCCATGATATTTTGAATCCGCCCTGCGATAAGGGAATTGGAATCGGTTACAGGCATGTACCCTCCACTCAATGTGCCTGCTGACATGGTGGCAATCACTACCGGTTCAATGAGTACCTGCGAGCTATTGGGGTTGTGGTAGGTTCTAGTATACCGCGTCACAGATTCCCTATTATACAATCAGTTGTAATATTAGTAAAACCAACAGAAGGAACCAATCGAAATGGAACAGCCGACAAATTAGCCCTTGAAACAAACCCTTGTAAAGTTTTCATTTTTCACTTTAGTAAATTAGTTCCTATTTAGTCATAATTCTGTTATGTTACGCAATTTCATACTGTTTTGTTTAAATAAGTTGATATTAAAATAAAGAACGATGAAAAGTAAAATTTGTTGATTACTTTATGAAGAAATGAGAAGGAATGCTGGTATTCAACAATATACCACCCCCAGGGTAGTGTCTTTTGACTTAAGGGTTACGGTCCCATTAAGAATAACAAAAGCACGAATAAAAAAAAGTGGTGAAATCGACTGCCGCAATGATGCCGCCGTGATGATCATGTTTTTTTAAGAAACCACACGGGCCGCACGAAAATTCCTACAGGGCCACATTCGGCCCGCGGGCCGCAGATTGCCGACCCCTGTTTTACATAAACGCAATGCAGAAGCGAGCTGCAGTAATGGAGAACGCGAGCGAGATAAGAGAAAGTGCGGTTAGCGTTGGTGCGGCGGCGTAAACGTGTGACAAAACATTTATCTCCCTGCCCTCCATTATCTTTGATGGACACTAAAAACTGCTCATTGGCGGACATTCTGAACAAAAGTCTGAAGAATTTAGAGCGAATTTTGTACAAAATGTTACACCTGGAATTCTGTATGACATGTAAATTATTTGAAGACTTTGTTATGTGATTTTCAAATTTGCCGCTACACATGAATTAATTCCTTAATTTGTTTGCCGCTTCGTCAGAATTAGTATCGTTATTTTAATTGCAATCGCTTATTTTGGGTTACCGTTTAACTATTTTGTTTTGTCTTTCGAAATTCGAGATATGTTAATCGTTTCTTTGTGTTAAAATCGCAGACTTTTGTTTTCTCGCGCTAGACCTCGAACGCTTCCTGGAACTCGCGCTTTAAAAACAAAATCTTTCTAGAACATTCCATAGGATTTCGTAATGTGGTGCAACATTTTGAGGGGGGTGCTGATCCTCGTTACTTTTTGAATTCAGTCGGCCTTAGATCTCCGCCAGACTCCGGTCTTCGAAATACCATCAATCGAGGGCCGTTACAAAAGTGGGCAGCGAACTTGGGTTTGAGACGCATCTTCATGTAAGCGGGTTTTTTTCGCGGCACCTGTTAAACCAAATACCGTACCGAATATTGCTTTAGGCAATTAGTATCTTTTCGACAAAGTTAAGTCGGATCTACAACAGTGTTAACAGTTGTAGCCTAAGTACAGAACAATCAAGTGTGATTGTTTCTCTTCTCGATTTAATCGGATAAAAAGCGTTGGAACCCGTGGAAAAAAGTGATTGTTGGGAATAATCTGCTTCCCCAGAAGCATATCAGCCTACGCTTCGTCCCCCCTGGTTTCCTGAGGTCTTCTACATCTTTTTTTCCCGGACTGGGAAAAACACCCCTTGCTTGACGTAACCTGCAATTGGAAGTCAACCCTCCTTGATTTGTGCCTGCCTCGCAGCGAAAGTTAAGGTAAAACAGACCAGTTTTTGTGTGTGGTGAAACGAAGCTTGCGCGCGACTTGCAAAATTTAGCGGAATTAAACTTTGTCTTGTTAAACCCAAAAAAGCGACCTTGAGTCAAAAATATTTTATTTGCACGAAATATTTGTAAAAAGAAACTTTGTTTATGCTGTGTTTTCCTGTAAACTCTACGCCACTGACCACGCAGAATTAATAGATTTTAAATACCGTGGGCCATGGGCGGCGAGTTACCTCTTGTTTGAACGTTCAAATTAGGCTGTTGTAA
>JABXWE010009397.1:0-34942 GCA_014611495.1 Limonius californicus | reverse complement strand
ATTACGACAGATGGGATAACTGTCATGCTGTCAAACTCATTTTTAAAATTTTATTAATTTGCAACAAATCACAATAAAATCTCTAGATGGCACCCCCGCCCAATTAGTATCTAAGCACCCCCCCCCCCATTATAAAATCACAGCAATATATATCTTAAACATTTTGGACTAATCTGAATCTGAAACGAATATAACCCGTCCGACTTATCAAGAAATTCACAAGCTAGTTTTCGTCAGGTGGAACCGACTTTCAGTCAGTCAGCTTTTTTAAATTATGGGGTGTTACATCGCAGCTAGTCTAAAAGACTAACCAGCTACTTTGATCTAACTTAAAGTAACTAAATGGTTATGCTAAGAATTCATCCACTGGTGTCCTCTCAGTTCTGCCTGGCAACACATTTTTTTGTGTGTTAACACTTCACTTTTCTCTGCTTTTTTCTTTCTCTTTTAAGTCTCTTTACACTAGCTCAATGGTTTGGTCCTCTTGAGTTTTCTCACTAGATCTGTATTGTCGAGGAGTTGGATTACCTCGACGTTTACATGATGATGAATGAAGGTAAGGTCCTTTATTTCCTCCGTCGCGGTTTTTCTCCCTATATCCCTGTGGATATCACAGTTTCGAGCGTACACGGGTACATCTACGATATTCCTCAGTACTTTGTTCTGGAAATGTTGAATTCGTCTAATGTTAGTTTTGTTGGCGCAGCCCCAAAATTCACAACCGTTTTTCCATACTGGTTTTAAAACTTGATTGTACAGAAGTAACTTCTTATGTATTGAAAGTTGTGATTTTTTCCCAGCAGCCAATACATTTTCTTAGATTTTATATTTAGTTCTTCTCTTTTCTGCTTTATATGCTCTTTCCATTGTAGTTTGACATACAAGTTCATGCAAGATACTTGGCTGTATTAGCATGCGGTGTGATGCTGTTGGTGAGTGCCACTGGCACATAATCATCCTTCTTTTTCATGAAGTTGATATGCACCGACTTGCTTTTGTTTAGTTTTATTCTCCATCGTTTTGTCCATCTGTCCACCTGGTTTCTGGATTGTTGTAATGTTTCTGTCGTTTCTTTAGTTCTTTCGCTTACCGCTAGTATTGCAGTGTCGTCTGCAAACTTGGCTATTGTTATCTCATTGGTTGACGGGATGTCGTTGGTATACAATAGGTATAGTATTGGCCCCAGTACACAGCCTTGTGGTACCCATGCCTTAATTTCGTATAAGTCAGAGTACTCCTCTTCTTGCTTGATCCTGAATAGTCTGTTTGAGATGTAAGACTTCAGAAGTTCAGCAAATCGTTTAGGCAGATTCTTTTCTAGTTTATTATTTAATCCTTGATGCCATACTTTATCAAAAGCCTGTACAAAATCTAAGAAGATTGCTGAACAGACTTTTTTTCTGCAACACTTTTCTGTATGGTATTTATTACCCTATGAACTTGCTCTACAGTGAATGTTGGTTTCGGAATTCAAACTGGTGTGTTGCTATCAGTTCTTTTCTTTCTATTATTGGTTTGAACCGTTTGAGTAATAGTTTTTCAAATAACTTTGAAATTATCCGTAAGAGCGAAATGGGCCGATACGATGCTGTTTCATTTGGCGGCTTTCCTGACTTGTGTACTATTATGACTTCGGCTACCTTCCATACGTTCGGTGCATATTTTAGTCGAAATGTTGCATTCATAATGTTACTTAGTTTTAGTATTACTTTTCTAGGTAGGTGTTTCAATACTTTCCCCGTTATTAAAGCAAATCTCGGAACTTTTTTCGGATTTATTTTTTCTGTAATTTCTATTACCACTTCTCGCGGAGTGACCAATTTTATTTCTTCCTCTTCTCATTCAACTTCCGCATACAGTGCTTCATTTTGTACTTGTTGTTCATTAGGTTAAAATATTTTTTCGAGGTGGTTTGCGAAGGCATCTGCCTTCTGCTCGTTTCTTGCGCAACCATTTTCAGTTCTTAGTGGTGGCACCTGCGTTATCGGTCTTTTGATTTTTTGGTTGCTTTCCTTATTGAATAGTCAGTGCCTTTGTGGTTTGTCAGATTTTTGAGGTAGGTGTTCACTGATTCGTTTTTTGTTTCCTGTATTTCTCTCCTCAGCTATTGTGTGAGACGGTTTAGTCTGATTTTATCTATTGGGCCTTCGGTTTGTTTCCATTTTCTCCTTGCTCTTCTTTTTTCAGCAACTAGCTCCTTGATCTCCTTGACGTAATTGTTGCCTATTTTTTTTGTTTTGATTTCTGGAGTGCTGCCCCAAGCAGCTTGTTGAATCTCCACTACAAGCTTTCAGCTTCGTGGTCAAATTATTAATTATTTAGCTCTTCTTGAAACGCTTCCAATCTGTGTGTTTCCTAGTCAGTGTTGGTTTACATTGTTTCTTGATTATGTTTTCACTCAATGTTAGAATTATTGGAGAGTGTTCGGAGCTCAGATAAAAGTTCCCTTCAATGTCGATAAAGTTTGCTGATACTATTCTGGAGACGAAGAAATCAATCAAGTCCGGTATTTTGATTTGATCTGAGGGCAAGTAGGTGGGGTTTCCCGTTACCCGTTTCCCCTTTCTTTTGCGGCTTCATGCAAGTCGTTTCCTTTAGTTGTAAATAATTCAAGAACGTGTGAACTTTCTATGAGAACTTAAAAATTAATGAATGCCAAACGGAAATATCAAAATCGCCATTTCCAGAACCGGAAATATACGAATGGATGACACGAAACTCAAACAAGGCCAAAATCGAATTAACCAAAAGCATAAAGTATGCAATCCAAAATGCTATGTTGAAAGTTAAATACAACCCAACTAGGCGTAAGAAATCGCACGTTACAATATATCTATTTTTTGCATATCCAGAAATACTTGTAGCTCGTTTTGATGTTGCTGGATACCGTTGGCACTCCAGGCAGCTACTCTTATTGACATTAGGCTTTGTAGTAGCTGCTTTGTCTAAACTTCTGTTTTCTGTGAACTTTACTCCCTTTCTTTAGTCTTTGGTATTGTTAGGAAAATGCCTCAGAAATTTAAAAGATTTTGAAGAATGCATGTAATCCCTGCGAATGTTGCTGTTGGTAACTTAATAATTACTATAAGTTTGATAGTAAAAATAATGATAGACATTGATAACTATGAAGTAATTTGTACTAAATGTTACAAACAGTATAGCTTAAGAAAAGACATATATTTTACACTCTAAGTTTGATCTTATTATTTGTATGTGATGTTCCTAAAACAAAAAGTATCTCAATAAAGCGAAAACTTTAACAGTTTCTAAAAGTTGAGTAATATATTGATGATTTTTGGATCCTCTCCAACTTTTAGGACGACGCCCCCTGTAAATAGATCTATAAAAGCTTTTATAGCGGGTCGTTACTTTTAAACCAGACGAAAGTTCAAATACAGACTTTTACTTAAAACAAATTACAAGGGAATTAACGTTCATGTTCATGTATGACCTAACACCGGTTCTGATTAGCGTGTAATTCTGGTAACTAAACTATCTGCATGAATAATTTCTGTTTGTCTTTGTTACCCATCTATGGCAGAAACTAAATTATTGTTGAATCTATATTAGCAGCAAATTAGCGGTTCCGGGTTGTAGTTTCTGTGATAGGGTTGTGAGTCTAATCTACTTGTAATATTCTTAATAAGCAGTTCACAGTACGTATTCTAAAAAAGTTTCAATTGTTACATATCTGTCAATTCCTGTTTTTCCAATAATCTAGTGAAGCTGATAGTATTTTAGCTCTTCATTACTTGAGGAAAATTAAATTACGGAGTTAATTTTCATTACCATTTATCTTTGACATTCTCTTCCATAAGCAAATTATGGTTTCCATTTACCACTAATAGTAATTGGTTTACAAAACTGTGCCTGATTTACTAATGAAAGCCTGTGCTTGTTTGCAGCTCTATAATTATATACATATTACTTAATAGGTTATCATCACATATTACAACAAACAGTTAATCCTGCATGCATATATTTCGAGATTAGCTTATATTTATGCTCAATATTACCGACAGGGCCGGATTTACATAATAAGCTAGACAAGCTGCAGCTTAGTTCCACTCATCTGGAAGAGCCTCATAAATTTAGTTAATATTAACAATGCTTTCAATTTTTTTATAAATAAAATCAAAAATTTTTATATATTTCTCCAAAATATTAATTATAAATCACCCGCACAATTAAACATTAGTTGATAATTTATAATTTGTAAATATTTTGCAACATTATCTATGATGCATTGTTGATCTGAATAGCCTGCGTGTTGTTCGATTATTTGTTTCATTTGATACGACGCTATATATTTTATAATTTGAATTTATATTAGTGATGGCATTATGGAATAATATGTTAGTTAATATGTTAATTACCAGAAAAAGGTCATAAAACTAGTAAAACATTACAAGATCCGTACACATTGTTAATTATTTGTTCGAAATTATATGTGTATTTTACAGAGTACACAGAAAAAGAAAAATGAATTTAATAATTTTGAACGAGGTGCAAAAACAATGTAGATTATAAAACAACGAAGAAAAGAAAAATTAATAGAAAATACAAATAAATGATGGAAATACGCCTGACGTAGAGGATCTTTCGGCAAGGATAAATTTAAAATTAAGACTTTCATACCTATTATAGATGCTTTATGAAGTAATTTGAAAAGGAGAAGTGTAGTTTGCAGCAATATCTGTAAGAAATTTCCATTTCTTTTAAAATTTGACCAATCAGACAATGATTTAAAAGAACCTGTGAAAATATTACTGCAAGCTTATCCAGAAGATATAGACTCTGGAATATGTGAGGACCTTAAGCAGTTTAGATTATACATAAAAACTAACTATACATCCATGCTTGAATTCATGTATTAAAATTTATACATTGTAATCATTATAGACAAAATTCATTAATGTTTAGCAAGGTCCAAACAATATTTAGAATATTTTTCACCCTTATGATTACCAATTGCTCTGGAGAGACACCCTTTGGTAGAGTGAAAAATGAATGCCGCAGTGCCATACTTCAGCATACAGTTTTTACTTTAAGGGTAAGGTATACCCTAAAAATTGCTACAGTGAAAAACGCTATAAGGCAATAATGTATGGGTTTCTCAAACTGAGAATTTGTGATGTTCTTCGTTATATTATTATTATGAAGCTTTCACAGGCCTTATAGGCTCATCGCTTTGGAATGAGGCTAGGCTAGTTAGTTAGTTAGTTCGTGCCATGCACAACAACGCTCTGCTGGTTACCATGTCGGTGCGAAACCGTGCTTAACTTGCCTGGAGTGTGGCGTATTTTTGTGTATATGATCTTATTATGTCTCTAATGCGACCGTAATTCGAGGAGTGCCATTAATTTTATCCCCAATGGCAAATGGAGACCGGGACCCAGTACCGACCACCCAGGAAATTAGAAAAATTTCCGATCCTGGAGCGATACGAACCGGGAAGCTTTTGGACTATTACATCCCAAGCTTGGCTCTCTTACTACTGAGCCATCCCCGCACTTCTTTTTTATATACTTACTTTTAATTGAAATTAAAATATATTTTTTTATTCACTCCTGATATTTTAATTAAAAAAATGAGTAGCCAAGAATATTTCAGGATAAAAGCTTTAGCACAATCGTATACACCGTAAATTAAAGTTTGATTATCCAAATGATTTCAAATTTTTTCAAAGCCTACAGTGCAAGTTTTCGCTTCATTTGATGCTCCGCCCGCGTTATTCGATTAAGTAGAATTTGCACAAATCCTATAAGAAGTTTGGCATCCTAAAACATAATTGAACTTATTTTGCTAAAATGTTTTCATATGTAGAGATGGCGTCAGATCGTCAGTTAAAAATAGAAAAATACTTATCAGTTTTGTATTACACTAATCATTTGAAGGGTGTTATTTTAGTTCTATGCGTTTTGGTGTTGCAGGTAAAATTGCATTTATCCGTAAATAGAAAATTAGGTACCAAAAAGAAATATAGCAGATTGATAAACAAATATAAGTGATTGACGAACAAACAGAACACATAATAATCTTCATATATACATTATAGAATCACATATTACTACTCATGAAACAAGAACTGTTTTTTACAATATTTATAAATATTAAAATTAATAAAATAATTTTAGTCTATTTTGAATTATCCCTGCTGTATAATACTAGAAATCCGTAGATCCGCTAATTCGAGTAAGGCACATACTTCTCAAAATTGTAATAACTTAAGAATCCCTGCATTTTTCCAGAAGTTTTGGTTTCTTTTTATTTTCAGGTACTCAAGATCTATGTCGGTGTATAGACAGATAGCAGTAATACTTTTGACAAATATCTAATTGAATATGAAAATAATAATAACGTCTCTGTTTTAAAATTAGTTAATTGTTACACATCACTTTTTGTTGTCTTTGGCAGTCTGTTTTGTTTTTAAATATTTAATTGAATAAAAACACCTGACCTCTACCATCTTGTTGTTTGATGTTATTTCATCAGGGCTAGCATTTAAAAAGCAGTGGTTTAAGGCTTCTACATGTAAACAAACCGTAGTAAGCTACATTTATATCCAACAATTGTGTGAATTTGTATAGCCATTTTTGCGTTTTAAGTGCCATACGGCCTTTGTTTTTAAATCAGTGTTACGAGGATAAATGTTTCCGAAAAATAAAGCAGACCATATATTTCTTTAAAATGTATATTACTTAAATAACCAAAGTATTTGTTTTTGCTCTCTCCATCTTCAAAGGACTAAGATTGGGTTGTTCAGGATTTGGGCCATAATCCATGTCATCTTGCTGTATTTTGTTGTTGTTTTGATTGGGCGAGATCTAGGACGCGGATTTTCAAGCATCTCTTTTCACAGAAGTTCTTGGCTTATTCTACACCCTAACTATGACTTTTGCCTATCTAGGGTAGTTTCACCCCCAGTAGTGATTTTGAATGTCGCACGTCGTAGTGGCACGGGACCTACGGCTTTACTTCGTATCCGACAGAATAATCTCACCGACCTCTGCCGGATTGGAATCGGCATTTTTTGGATCTACGGGCAATTGCGCTAACCACTAGATCACCGAGACCAGCTTCCTGTGCTTTAGTTTTCTTTGTAATTCTTCTTCGGAAAGTTTTCATGGAAACGAGGATACAAATTATATTATCTTTAATGCTTCCTCATTAATACCAACGGTATTCAACAATGGGCGTTAATTTACAAGAAGTTTAACTTAATGTAACTCTCTTATTATTGGGTTTTGGTCAATTACTAGCTTTTTCATGTTTTTAGTTAAGTGTAGGTACCCGTTTAAAAATAATGTTATGCACACATAAAAACTTAAAATTATTGGAACTGTAATTGATTGATCTATAAAACAGAAACAAATGTGTTTTTCCAATTCATAGGAATTCACTTCAGGTAAATATCTACTTGCAGTAAGTATTGCTTGATTGCAATGATTATTGCTTTATGTAGTTATTTTTCTGTACACTTCATGTTCAAGAAGCAATCTACTGACACGCCACCTATTTAAAAAAATCCTGAAGTTATTATGTATACACTACCCTTAAGGAAAAAACGCAAATATAGAAAAAAAAATGGGAATACCTCCAGAACAGCATATTGAAAGCATCGGAAGAGAGTTGCGGAAAATCGCAAAAAACAAACAACAATATGAGAAAAACTGAATGGTAGACAGATGAAATACGGAAAAAAATAAAGACCAAAAAAGAATTGTGCAAAAAATATTAACTACAAAAAGAGATGAAGATTACGAGATATACAAAAAAAAGAAAAGAAGTTAAAATAACAATCCAACAGGCTAAAAAGAAATCATGAGAGAAATTTTGACATAAAATGACAGAAAACTATAGAGAGAACCAACAATTATTTTATGGTACACTAAAACGACTAAGGAAAAGAAAGGAATATAATATGCTAAATATAAAAGATAATGCTGGAAATATAATAACTAAAGAAGATGAAATAATGGATCGAACGAGAGAATATTTTGAAGAGTTAACATACGCGGATGACCAAAATCAAGAGGCAGAAAACGATGAACAAGAAATAGGAATTATAAGAGAAGAAGAAATAGAAGAGGCAATAAGAAAGTTAAAATTAGGCAAAGTATCCGGACAAGACAAAATCACTTCGGAAATGATAAAATACATGGGAAAAGAAGGAATAAACAAACTAATGGAAATAATGAACGATACATTAAAGAACGCAAAAATACCGCAGGATTGGAAAGCTGACATTATCCCACCTATATAAAAGAAATGGGACAAAAGAAACTGTAACAACTGCAGAGGAATAACACTCTCCAGTATTCCAGGGAAGGTATTTGCAAGAATAATAGAAAAAAGAATAAGAATCAAAGTAGAGACAACGTTGGAAGACACGCAATGTGGCTTCAAGAAAAACAGAAGTGCACAAGATCTCATATTCATTATTAGCCAAACAAGTGAAAAATTAATAAATAAGAACAGAGATATACATACATGCTTTATAGATCTGGAAAAAGCGTTCGACAGAATACGAAGGGAAAACATTTGGAAAGTACTACAGATAAGGGGAGTGAATAAAAATATCATAGAAGTTATAAAAGACATGTACAAAGGAAATACTAACATAGTATGAACAAATAACGAAGAATCCAAAGAATTTGGAACAAGACAAGGAGTCACGTAGGGGTGTGTATGAAGCCCACTTCTATTCTCAAAGGTACTAGATGGGGCTATAAAGAAAGCCAAGAAAAAGATGAAGAAATTAACACTGGGATACTGGCAAATGAGACGAGCACAGTTGACAGAACTGATGTTCGCAGATGACATGGCCTTGATAGCAGATACGAAGGAGAACTTACAATACAACCTTAAAGTAATAGAAGAAAATTAAAGAAAATAAATATGAAAATTAATATTGGAAAAACAAAAACAATGCTAACCTCAAATACAAAGAAAAACCATGAAATAAATTTGGACGGAAATCAAATTGAACAAGTGGAGCATTTTAAATATTTAGGCACAATAAAAGAAAAAAAAAATGGGAAATTGGATAAGGAACTAAACGATAGAATGGGAAAAGTGGGAAGTATGTTCAACACAATGAAGACAACTTTTCTAGGAAAAAGAGAAGTGCCGAAAAAGTAAAAACCGAAGTCGTAAAAAAAGTGGTCAGGCCAACAATCACATATAGCAGTGAGACATGGACACTAACAGAGAGACAAAAAACACGAATTAACGCAATGGAAATCAGATTTCTGAGAAAAATAGAAAATAAAACAAGGAAGGACAAAATAAGAAAGGAAACATTCAGATAAAACCTGCAAATTGAATCTATCAATGACAAAATCATAGAAGGACAACTCAGATGGTTTGGACATGTGTGTAGAATGTCGAACGGCAGACTTACAAAATCAGTGTTCAAAACGCGAGTGCCGTGAAAAAATAAGAAAGGAAGACCAAGAACAAGATGGATCGACAAAGTGAGAGAAGAAGCAGAGAAAAAAGGAATAACATGAGATGGAATACGTAATTTAACCCAAGACAGAAAACAGTGAAAAAAAATACAAGACTCAACTCCACCAGCCTTACACCTAAAGGTCGAAAGGCCTAGGATTAAGTAAGTAACACTACCCTTAAGCATATTATATACGGAAAGCAAAAAACTTATATATGTCTGAAATTTGGAGGAAAACATTTTCACAGATTTTCTTGAATAAGTTTTTGCTGTATTTACCATGTTTAGCTTTCTAATTCCATAGTATTTCTGTGCTATTAATTAGAATCTTTGTTGTGTTTAACAAAACTTTTTTCCTGGTTTATAAATTTTTATTTATATGCTTCCGGAAGTTTCTAAAACTTAAAAACTTTGTATTGGAGTTTTTAGGTATTTTAAGGGGATATGAAGGATGTATTCACATATATTTTAATTTTGTTATATTTCTATTGAAGGTACAAACTCGAGTAACCCTTTACTACAAAAGGGGCGTCAAGAAAAGGTTAGCTTACAGCCTCGCTTGCCTTAAATCCGGCCCTTGTCATAGGTTGTTGTGTTGCATTGCCATTTACAAATCAATACTTCCAGTATTGTTGATTTCAGGAAGTAGACCTTCTTTGCTCAAAAGTTTATAGAACACTCTCCAAAACTTCTGTAAATACTTAACTTAGCCTGAACTTATTTGACACGAGTAACTTTACTATACATTTTTAAAACGGGGTAGGAAAGTAGTCCGAGTTGCTTTTAGGGAAGGTGGAAAATATCATTTAGCCCAGCAAGTTCAGAACCGAACAACAGCTAAATAATGGCTTCGCAAGTACGGCTTCATTGAAATATATTAGACTGAATTTTTCATTTCTCATATTCAGTATATTACGCATTTTGAATAAAATCTGAATAAAATAAATCTTTGTTGAAATACCGTTAAAAAGGATATCAAGAAAATATGTATCCAAACCAAGTTGACCGACAACAAGATAGCATTAGTGATATCCCCCGTGACTGCTGTAAAAAGCTGTTTCGCGGTTGGTTTCCCTGAGGTTTCCTGCTCATGGCGAGAGAATTTGTACGGCAGTAGCCATAAATCCCAAGCAATTTACCTTAAGTTAGTAAAATGTTTACCGATGGTAAGAAATTGTTTTTTTTATGTACTGGGTTCAAAGTTCGGGCATTACAGCGCTCGCTTAACGTATCCTGTAAAATATATTGCGAAAGTTATAAAGTTGATGTTTTCCAGTTATGATTGAATAAGAAATCAAAAAATGTGCAGTGAAATAGTCCTGCATCACTTGAGTCATTGGGGAAATCTTGTATTTAGTATATAAATGATTTTTTTAAATTCAATCAATGTACATGCCACACAAAGACAGTAATATAGCAAAGCTAACGGATCAAACAATTTGATATCTTTTTTAAAATGAAAGTCAGTTTTCCAAGTTCTTCCCCGAAGATGCAATAAACCCAGGCATTGATGAGAGCTTCGATTAAATCCGTTTTTGTCGGATTGTTTTTCGAAATGGTGTTAGATATCGTTTGTCACAAGTTGTCGATAGAATTAAGGTCAGAGGATTGTGTTGGCCAATCTATTCAATCCATTTTTGGTCGACGTCCATCATTGAACCGCGTCTGATCTATAACAAGGTGCGTTGTTGGTCTTCTTCTTCTCCAAGCAACTCTTCTCCACTAACGGCCGGTCTTTCAATGTTCCGATAAAGTTCTAGACAAGCTAACAGTCAAATTTAATCTTCATGTTACGGTATTTTCTGCCTTTCAATCGTCCGATAGTCTACGTCAGAGGTAAGATTACATATTCCTTAGGATTAAATTTACCGGACAGCAGAAGCAGCCGATATTACTATTTCGGCAGGATGAGGCAGCTACGCGTGTATACGAAATATTTCGAGCGGATGTAAATAGGGTGTTTATAAGATTAATACTATGTTTCTGGTGTAGTAACTAATAAATAGATACATTTTACAAATTAAAGAAGCGGAAATTGTTAATCGTTTAAATCTAGACTGAAGACTTATCGTCGTATTGATTTAACGATTTCAAGTAACGTATGTAACAAAAGTTTTCGGAAAAATATCAACAGTAGCACATGAACCGAAAACAGTTTTATATCTAGTAGTCTGTAGAACAAAACAAGGTGTATTAATTGACATTTAGTGTAGCGTATCACCTTCTCTAAATAACTTCTGGTAACATGTCTTACAAGTTAGATATTCGTAAGAATATATATGCGTTGGTTGGACGGATGCCTAAACGTGATATTGTGAATATGTTCAGAGACCAGAATGTTTCGATTTCGACTATTTATCAAACAATTCGCGAGTGCGAACAAGGTATTCCCTGTATAAATTTACCAAAAACTGGACGTCCACGAGTTTTACCTCATGCTTCCGTTAGGAGATTGGCAGAAAGAGCTAAAGACAGGGTTGGGACTTCAACACGAAAGTTATCGCGTCAATTTCGAGTTTCGCATGTGACCATTAGTAGAGCATTGAAGAACAATGGATTGTAGTTCCGAAAAAGAAAGAAATGCCCAAAATATTCTGATCTACAGCTGCGAAGAATTCTTAGATGTTGTCGAGCATTACGACGTCGATATTTTAATGGAAACAAAGTGATCGTTATGGACGACGAGAAATACTTCACTTTGTCGAACGCCGAAATGAAAGGGAACAATGGCTTTTATACTGATGATATTAGGAATTGCCCTAAAGAAACTAAATTTAAATGTAAGGCCAAATTCGCTGATAAACTACTAGTCTGGTGTGCCATATCAGAAGCGGGAATTTCGCGTCCGTATATTGGGCATGTTAGAGGAGAAGCGGTAGATGCAGTAATTTATACACAGAGATGCCTTCCAAAATTACTTGAATTTATTAATACTCATCACGTTAATGATGAAATAGTATTCTGGCCTGATTTGGCTTTTTGTCATTATGCTAGAATCACTAGGCAATGGCTGGAAACAAATAATATCAATTTTCTAGCAAAAGACGACAATCCTCCAAACATACCACAAGCAAGACCAATCCAGGAATTTTGGGCAGTATTGAGCAGAAAGGTATACAATAATGGTTGGGAAGCCCAAAACGAAGAACAATTGCGGCGACGAATATTTAATAAGATCCGCGAAATAGATGTGGGTACCGTCCAGACTCTAATGGTCATGTTCGTGGAAAACTGCGAATTATCGAAGACCAAGGCCCTTTAGCTGCAGTTTAAAATTTTATTTTTGTTCAATATAGATGTAAGATTAACCCTTTAGATAAAAGCTTTGAATAAATCCACACTAGCTTTTAATAGCTGACTCTCTTTGTTTTCCGAAAACTTTTGTTACATACGTTATTCCGAAAATTTAAATTAATGAAAAACACTGTTCAAACACTACTGGAAAATATTCAAATAAGTTACACCAAATAATACAGTACTATATAGTTATGTATGTATGTATGTAAACAAAGTTGTTTATATTTCATAAACCATTGTAGAACACCCATGGAGCAGTTGCGATTTTATGCAAGCGGTTCATTATATTATATTACTACAGGTAGAATGAGTGACATTAGCAAAGCTATCGTAGAAAATATGATTGTAAGAGGTACACATACAATTGTAAATTGAAATCTGTAGGGTTTAGTTTAAGCAAGTATTGTATCCAATGACACTTAGGTGTTGTGAGATAAGACAGTTTGGCCACGCCGCAGGTGTATGCTGTCATTGTCAACGAATGGCGTTCGCACACAATAGGACCATGACATTGTATTCGTTAGAAGAATATAACATTTAGTAAAAGTGATTTTATTTTTCTTGATTGAACTAAGGAAGTCTCCGGCTGGCGATGGAGACCTTCTACAAATCCCATATTTTACTACCAACTACGGCAAGTGACGTTGAGTGACGTCTTTTACAGCCCCCTGGCGTTTAGTAAACAAACTAAAGGTGTCTTTGTTTAACTCACTGCTTTTAAGATAATGCTTTCTTTTCTGCCACCATTGCATGAAACTTTTCACACATTCTTTAAATCGGTAGTAGTCAATCGGTAAGAATGTGGCCGATATCTAACCAACAGGATAAGTTATATTGAAAGACCCAACAACGCTGTCGGGTAGATTTATCTTTAGGTTTAGTAGGTTCAGTAGGGTTTAGTTTATAGCGCCTGACAACTGTCAGAGACTTTTATCAGAACATTTAAAGGCCGGCCCTAAGCAACATAATATTCTACTGTACTTCTACTACTACTTCTAGCAGTAAAGTACAACTATTATAGTTCGTAAGTTTTTAACTATTAAAACAGATTTTAACGTTTTATATAATACGTGTTAAAGTAATTAATTAAATTAATGCGTATATCAATGAAAATGTTAAAAACATCGAAAGAACGAATTATTCCGAAACAGCTTATAAAATAAATAATTAAAATCTACTACTATTTGTTCTAAATCCATATATAATAATTAATTAAAAAGAACTTTAAAAACTAATCCTAATCCGAGTCGGAATATTCAGAAAATTCTGATGAATCGCCGTCTAAACTTATTATTAACGGTTTCACCTTGTATTTTAGGGAATATTTTTTTCCATTTTAAAATACGTACACCGAGTACAGACCTGTGGACTAGTAACAACCGCTCGTTCTTTTGTTACGGCATTACAAGCTTCACACTGCGAGGAAATGACAAAATAACAGTGCGCATTTTTGTGAAAATCCTGAATTGCACTGTCACTGGTCAGGTGTTCAGTAAATATGCTTCTTTGCTCATCGCTAACGGTTGAATCTCTATTATTTGGAAAGCAGTGATTTCCTGCGTGCTTTACATCCTGGGAATTCAATAATAAGAAGTTTTTCTCACACTAGACGTACACAAACTCACGCCATCATAATTTTGTCAATTCTGTAGAATTGAGGTTCCACTCAGCCGACTGATTCTTTTTAACTCACCATCATCTCTAGCAGAGGTTACTATTGGTCTGTCACTCCGGGATTTATCTTCAATTTTTCCAATTTCGGTGCACTTCCTAATTACTCGAACGACGGTTGATTGATTACACTGCACTTCTTTAGTGATTTCACGGTTGGAAACCCTTTGTTATGATATAAAATGACCGCATTTCGTTGGATAATTTGATCTGTTTCTTCTGCGAACAAGTGGTGCAACTTTGATGACATGTTAATCTCAATTAAACGTCCTAAATTCAGTGTGGAGTATGTTAGTTAAAATGGAAAACGGTATTTCTCATACAAGTGAGTTTTAAATGGGCATTAAGTAATTTCTACTCACGTCAATATATTTCAGAATTTCAGATTTGTTCGAGTAACTTCGCTTTATATTTTCGTTGATATTTTATTCATAATCCATGTCAATTGTGGATCTTGTCCTTAAAGCACGGTTTCGTTTTTTTTATTGTCTGATTTAACATATTTCTTTTGTATACGTAGCCGTGATGCAATGATTTATGCACGAATTAGAAGTGCTTTGTCTTACTGTTATTCTAGGCCTTCCACTTATTCATCCAATAATGCTGTTTCGCGAAGTATTCTACTTATTAATTTTTTTTCTTAATGATTCATCAGTTTGGATCACTATATTTATTTAAATTTCTGTTATAACTATTGGGAAGTGAAAATTGCTCCATTGGCATCTTCCCCCAGTTCCTGCTTTAGTTTGGTTTAGGTAATAATTTTACGATTGGTTAACTTTTAATAGCAGTATAGTTTACGTAGTACTAATCTGTTATATCTGCAAACATTTCCCGGCGAGAGGGTTTATATAACTAGTATCTGGTTAGGATATGCATAGTATTGTATTGACAATTATAAAATACATTTTGCTGTCTAGTGTAAATCCATGTACATGACGCTATTCTCAAAGGTAGGACACTCTATCAATAGTCAAATAGTAAAAAATACTGCCGTTAGAAATGAAAGCCAGCAAAAATGCCTTCCACAAATATACTAGTCGAGATGTTCCCACCAGCGTTGGTTAAAAATGTCGCTACCAAAAATACCGCTGCATAAAAAGTTTGCCGTTAAAAACAATACTGGTTGCAAATGTTGCTAGCAAATACAGAACCTGTTAAGTAATCGCCATGAAAAATGATGGTTGAACAAGCCAAGACCTAGTTAGGGTTGTAATGACTGATGGAAATTTTTTTTTCTAAAAATGTCAGCGGTCAGAAATACCGTTAGTAAACAATGTTACGAAAAGTAATTGAAGCAATAATAGAACTGATCCAAATGTCGCCAGTAGAACGAGCATCAGGTAAAAATGTCGCTACCAAAACAACGCCGAAGAAAAATGCTGTCGTCAATAATAGTACAAGGTGAGAAGGTCGCCAGTAAAAATAATGGCAGGGCAATTGGCTTTGCCGCCAAATAGAGCGCACCAAACAAATAGCATCAGCCAGAAATATCTATTCGAAATACTGCAGGTTAAAAATGCCGCCATTAGCAATAGCATCAGGTTAAAATGTAGCTACCAAAAGTACCGCTGAATAAATATTTTGCCGTTAAAAACAATGCTGGTCGCAAATATAAACAATATAACGCCGAATAAAAATGTTGCACCCTAAAACAATATCAGGTGAAAATGTTGCCAGTAAAAGTAGAGGCAGTCAAAATGCCGCCACAAAAAATGATGATAGGAGAAACAGGTCTTGTCAGAAATATCGCCACTAAAAATATTGCCAGCAAAATGTCGCCGTTGAAAATGCCCTATTGAAACTTGCATTAGGAATAATAACTTCGATCAGCAACTAGATCCATACTATTGGTACCCTATAACGTGGATAAAATTACCATATTAAAAGGTTTCGTAAGATCGCTCAATTACAGAATGTTGCTAGTATTGTATACAAAAATTTAAATTTATAAACACTTCTATCCAAACAGGTAACAAATGCCAACTAATGTTTCCTTATTTGTTGCTATTTCTACTATCGCTACTTTCAATGTTCGAATTTTCGATTAGCTTTATTTAAGCTGACGCAAACATTACCTTGTGTTATTTTTTCTGATAAAGTGTTTGGCCACAAAATTTTGTTATGTTCGTTTGATTTTGCCACTTCATCTGAATTAAAGTCGAATTTTAATTGGCGCTTCATAGGAATTAAAATTCTATTATATATTTTTTAAGATTGAGTTATGGAGGGTCACTTTGGCAAAGCCTCTGACTGTTCCTTTGTTCCGCTTGAAGTACTTGTATAGTATCGATTATGCCGGCCGACAACAGTTCCTACAAATGTTATGATTCCCGGAAGTCGCACGTGTAGGAATTTGTTCCAGAACAAATTATGCTTGGGTGAATGTTTTTCGGCGAGGGGAAATTCAGTGGACGCTAAGCTTTGAGAGTGAACTGTCACGTGTTTTCTTTTGGATACCGGGTTGTGTCGCAGTTCTTCTGCTAATTGAGTTATCGTTTCGTTTTTTGCGTTAGGCAAAAGAATCTTCGACTTGCGGCGGATCAAAAATATTAGCAGAGTGTCAGCTTTGTGCAAAAACAATTCAGTGAAATTGATTTCTCGACTGTGTCGGATAAAATCGCGATCAAACCCGTGGAAGTTTTGTTCTTCGAGCCGTTTTAAGTGATCTTCCCGTCCAGTGGCAGAGATATTGACATCTGAAATTCCCGCCTCTTCTCTCTCGACGTCGAAAAAGCCCTGTCAGAAGCGATCCCAACTTCAGGGGCGTACCAGCGAATTTTTCCCGCTTCCCGGGGATCTCAGGAACACCCCATTTGTGCCTCTCTCTGCTCTCTACCGAACAACACTAAGGTAGGAGAAATTCTAATTGTGTGGTGAAAACTTTTTCTGAGTTAATTTTCAAGTTTCAAGTGCTGAGCCTTTTTTTTAAATACGACGTAAAGCGACCTTCAGTCACCAGTAGTTCTTTCTTCTTTTGGTTAAGTAAAGAGTAATCATAAATTATATTAAATTGTAAACTCCTACGCCACTGGATGCGTAGACGTCTTCTAACAAATTAAATATCGCAAGCCAATGGCGGCGAGCCTTTTCCAGTTCGAACGTTCCAACAAAATCTTGTATTATTTAACTATAAATATTACCATTTTCCAAGTAATCGTTATAATTTTCGTACCATGTCAGTAAACTAAAAGAAGTTGTTGTTTTGAAATTTACCACATCTTTTATTTTGTGTATTTTTATTTTTGTGTGCATGAACTTTGCAAGTTTTACATATAGGAGGAGGCACAATAAAGGTGAACCCGATTCCCATAAGCTGCTGGCTTCTCGGCCTTCCACGAGAACTGGTAATCTGCTGTGATTTGGAAGGTGGCGCCCGTTAATTTTGATCTAGCCTGTACACAATTAGGAAGATTTCCTTCCCGTAAGCAGTTTCCCGTGAAACACCCATACTCCTATGAGCTAAGCTGTAGGCCCTTTTCCACCTATCCTGTTGCGGTCGACGAAAAAGCTCGTTTGGCCCGTAATAATTTTTGACCAGCATCATATTTGACTAAAATAGTTTTAATGATACCATTCTTGGTGGCTTGGCTTGGTGTCGCACTATTTTTTATACTATGTTTAAATGCCCTGCTTTTAAAGGCCCAATTTCTGATGCTGTTATTTTAGGTAGCACATTTTAAGTAGATACTATTTTTGCTGGAACATTTGTTTTCGGCAACATTTTTGCTCGGAGTTCAATTCGGAGTTTCTATATTTGACGACGATACCTATGCGTAGAGCTATATTTGATACTATTATTAAATGCGTTATTTTTAATGGCGCTGGTTTCCAGGCGCTATTTTTGGAGTCACTACTGTTGTTGGCTTCTATTACTGCTGGTGACATCCTTATTTGGTCTTATTTGAAGGGGTTTTTGTAAGTTCATTTATGAAACCTATGACGCCTTAAACTTTAAGCCGGGAAATGATATATTTTTCGATCCAAGAAATTTTGAATCCGTTCCTGCGGTAAGGGCAATGGAGACAGAGGGGCGAGGCTCCAGATTTGACCCTGCATTCAGTGTGTTAACTGGCGTGCTGGTAGTCGGTGCCCTTTCAGTGAGTACCTGTGAGCTTTTAGAGTTGTGGTTCTAGGTTCTAGTATGCCACGTCACAGATTCACTATTATACAATTAGTTTGGCGATTAGAAAAACCAACAAGAAGGAAGTAATCGAAATGTGACAGTCGACAATTGGCCTTCGAAAGAAAAGGCTGCACAGTTTTCAATATTTTCTGTTGTTAGTAAATTCATTCCTAGTCAGTCATAATTCTATATTATGTTACTCAATTTGATATTGTTTTGTTTAAATAAGTCAATTGTAAAATAAAGAACCATTGAAGGAAATGTAAATAAATAAGGAAACCGTAAATCGAGTAAAGGTAGATTATGAACGTTCGGCTTACAGTAACGGCTTGTGCGGTCATGCAGATAATATTTCCGAGAATCACTAAAAATTGATATATTATACTGGTAAAATCGACCGCAGCAATGGGAAGATACGGTTTTTTTACGAAATATTGACGAAATTGGGCGGGTTGCACGAAAGGTCCTGAAGTTGAAAATTTATACTGCGTTCTTGCAATTACGTATTTTATTCGATAGAATTCATAATTTGAATTGAGTATGCGTAGGCATTAATTAGTTTCGATCATATTGATCCGCCACTGGCATTTTCGAGTCAAGTTATAAACTTAATATGTATAAAATTTAATCACTTTATAAAGAAAAAGCGCTTAGACGTGACTTGTTTTCCACAACCAACCTAGTTTACACATTTTGGTAACTTGCGATAACAAGAACGAGTTTTGCAGTTAATTAGTACTCTATGCCAATATTTAAACTGCTTTTACTTTAACTCATTAATTGTTATAAATCTGCATTATATAACGTTAACGAGCAAAATGTCTAATAATTAGCTGAACATATAATTTTCGACATAAGATTGTTTAAATTTAGAAGTTGATGTATAAGCTGAATTCTTTGTTATGATATGGGTTGTAACACAGATAGGTAATTGTTAAACAGTTTTATGGCTAATTTAACAATTTCGCTATCCCTCCTTACTTTTATTGATCCTGCTATTTCCTCATCCCTTTTCCCCCTCTTTCTTCCCTTTTCCTATTCCCTCTTCTTCTTCTCCATTCGTTTCTACTCCCTCCCCTTCCACTTTTATCTGCGGATCCACTCTGTTCTTTCCTGTTTTTCCCTATCCTTCGCGCCTCCATCACTCTAGCGGATTTGGAGGAATGGTATGAGGATCTGCCCTTCGTCACAACCCGCTGTCCCACAAACTTGGTTTAAATTATTATTTACTTTACTTTACTTACTTAATCCTATGCCTTTCTACCGTTAGGTGTAAGGCGGGTGGAGTTGAGTTTATGTCCACCTTAATTGTCCTTCCACTATTTTCTCCGTTACGGGCTCCATCGGTAGGTTTTGCCTGTATGTATCATTTCTTATCTTATCTCTTTTCGTTTTATTTTCTATCCGTCTTAGAAACCGCATCTCCATTGCATTTAGTCTTGTTTTATGTTTTTCTGTTAAGGTCCATGTTTCCCTGCTATACATTATTGTCAGTCTTACTATTTTTTTAACTACTTCTGTTTTTATTTTTCTAGGAACTTCTTTCTTTCCCGAAAAGGTCGTTTTTATCATGTTGTATATTCTTCCTGTTTTTCCCATCCTGTCGTTGATTTTTTTGTCAATTTTACCATTGTTCTCAATTATGGATCCTAGATATTTAAAACTTTCTACTTGTTCAATTTGTTTCCCTTGTAATTTTATGCTATGTGTTTTATTCTCCCTCGACACTACCATACTTTTTGTTTTCACTATGTTTATGTTCATGTTTATTTTCTGTAATTCTATTTCTAGCACCTCCAGGTTATGATGTAAGTTCTTTTCAGAGTCGGTCACTATATCCATGTCATCTGCGAACATAAGTTCGTTTATTTCTGTTTGTTCCATTTGCCAGTATCCCAATTTTAACGTCTTCATCTTTTTCTTAGCATTTTTAATTGCTCCATCTAGCACTATTGAAAACAGAAGGGGGCTCAACACATATCCCTGCTTTACTCCTATCTCTGTTACAAACTCTCTTGACTCTTCATTATTCGTCCTTACTATATTTATGTTATTTCTATACATTGATTTTAGTATTTCTATCGTCCTTTTATCTATGTTTCTTTTTTCTAGTGATGTCCATATTTGTTCTCTGTGTATCCTGTCAAAGACCTTTTCAAGATCTATGAAGCACATTAGCATATATCTTCTCTTAATACGTTTTTCGCTGACTTGTCTGATGGTAAATATTGGGCGCTTTTCCCCTTCCTAAAACCACATTGGGTCTCCTCTATTGTATTTTCTATCCTATTCCTTATTCTTTTATCTATTATTCTGGCAAATACTTTCGCTGGGACGCTCATTAACGTTATCCCTCTGTAATTATCGCATACTCTTTTGTCTCCATTCTTATGTATGGGGAGTATGATTCCCACATTCCATTCTCTTGGTATTACCGTGGTCTTCATTATTTCGTATAGCAGCTCTGTAAATTTGGTTATTCCTTCTTTTCCCATATTTTATCATCTCCGGTGTTATTTTGTCCCTTCCTGCTGCTTTTCCTAGCTTTATCTTCTATATGGTCTCCCTAATTTCTTTCTCTTGGATTTCTTCAATTACTTCCCTTTCTTTTAACTCTTCTTGGTCATCCGTTATGTTTGTTTCTGTTTTTGTTAGTTCTTCGAAATGCTTTCCATTATTTGATCTTCTTTTGGTATTATGTTTCCGTCCTTTCCCTTTATGTTCATCCTATTATACTCCTTTTGCTGCCTAACTTGTTTTAATGTCGCATAAAATAGTTTTTGGTTGTCTCTAAAGATTATATATTATATTATTTTAAGTGTTGATTTTCTCGTTGACACGTTTACAAGAATTACTTACATGTGCAACTTAGAGGTTATCGTGAGTGAGTTAGCGGAACAGGCTTTTTCAGGTTCCGGCTTACTCTTTTATACCCTACAGGGTGGGGGCGCTAGCGCCCTCTTCGGTGTGGCCAACACAAGAGCAGCCAACATTGTAATAAAAATACCCTATGCTACGCACAAACACTTCTATTCCTTTTGTATTTTCTGTTTCTCTAAATAATTATTATTTAAATAATTAATTTTGGGCACGACAAACACTTTTTTTTATATTATGTCGAATATATTTGTAATTTTTCAGTTAATAGCAAATGAAGTCAGAATGTTATATAAAAAATACTTTAGAGTACGATTTCATTCACATCAATTATTGAGAATACAATATATTTAGAATAAGAAACTTTGCAAAGTGAATGTTATATTTCTTTCTCGAGTACTACAAGAAACGTGAAATGTATTGAAGTTGATCAATGGTGATTTATAATTCCAGATTTTAAAAGAAAATCCAGTTTAATGAAAATTCGTTGCTAAATGAATCTGATAAATAATCATCTTAACTTATTAAAACTTCGTAACTTCAGAACTGTATTATTTGCTTCGTTTGCCGATTTTATGAAGCAGAAAAACCTTAATTGTAAGCAAAAATTAAGTTCTTGTTTGAGCTCGAACGGAAGCGAAGTGGGTAAAACGACTCTTATTACTTCACGAGGTTGCTTAATAAGTTAAAGGAGTTCGTGACGGAACTTTAATGAACTAAATAGCAACTTCCTATTTCGAAGAGTACATAAAACAATGTGTAACAATAACAAATTATCTCCTTCATTTGGTGCATTCGCTACTAGTGAGCTGCAATTTAGCTTTAAATGATTCAGATAATTCTGATTGCAGAAATAACGTCTAAGATTTAATTAGTTGTTATGGCAGTGGATATTCTGATATATTATCATTGAAATCTAGGGAAACCGGAAGCTACGATATAGAAATCAAGTTGTGGTCGAAAATACTACGAACGCAATCGATTTGTTTCATTCATTGATTTGCTACCGAACCGTTGAAGTTAATTTAAAATTTAGTTGAGGGAACTTTAAGCTTGTGGCAATGAACTCTGTAGCAAAACTCAAAGCCGATTAATTGACTAAACTTTACTTAAAACTATTTCGTTCTGTCTTCAAAGCAATTTGATCCATGTCGAAAATATTATTACAAATAATTAAGGCTTACAATTAATTTACTGTTATAGATGAAATTGATTTGTTTCGTCCATTGCGATTAAAAACTTAAACAATAGCAAAACACTTTGTTTATAATTGAGTATTAATCTATATATAGGGTGTTCGAAATATACTGGCCAGATTTACTCCAAAACTGTTAGAGATACCTTCTTGAATATTATACTATGTGAACAGACACCTGGCAGACACGATGGTATTTTTTCTTTTTTCGAATTCCTGCTGTTTTTGTGAAATGATTTAGAATGTTGGTATTTTAAATGAAACATACCGTATATTCTTTATTTGATTCATTCAGAATGAAATTATAAGTTATAAGTTATAAGTTGTATATTCATCAAATCAGAGGGCTGATGGATGGTTTATTCAAACAGTATCATACAAAAATAGATAATTAATAAAAAACAACATACATTATAACAGTTTTCAATAATTTTTTATTACCCGCCTTTCTCAAAATATTATTTTATATTAATCCTAAATCTGCTGCAGTTATTGTTTGCAAGGATGAAGCTATACTGCGAATAAAAATGTCCATTTTGGTATTTTAATGTTTGCACAAAATAATTGGTTTGTATCGTCCATGACAAATCTTATGACAGTATCCCAATTAATAAGCTGTGAGAATCAACTGTAGAGAGCGATATTCATAAATGTGCTAATAATGTTGTACGAACAGAATACCAGCTTAATAAAAACTCGATCAGGAAAATTTCTTTAACGTTAATAAAGGCCTAAGGCAAGGCGCTGTCTTTCTACACTGTTTAAATTATATTTAATATTAGCTTTAAATAGTGGATCAGAAAAGTAAATACAATGCAGGTGTCCAAATTGGAGTTGATTATTTGTGGATAATCAGGTTGTTCTAGCCGCAGATTTCAAGGATGCGAATTCTATGTTGATAAACGAATACATTCTATGGAAATTAACATTGAAATAACATAGAATATAACAATTGGGGATAAAATCAACAGATGATGGAACAGATGACAAGGACAAATTGGAAAAACTGGGCAAGTAACGGGCAATAACAAGCTCAGCTATTTACTATGGAGCAAGCAGATCAGGAACGAAAACAAAAATTCGCAGTTTTAAAATCAATGTTAGAGAGCTGCGTTACGCATGAGTCAGAGATTTGTACTATTAACAATTATTTTAGAAGGATAATCTATCTTCATTAACCTATTGCTGTCCATTGTTGGACATAAGACTGCTGTGGTTGTCTCCATGTTTCGCTGTTCGCTGCTCTTTCCTGGTCCATCCAAATTCTGCAGTTTCCTTTACATCGTTCTTCCATCCAGTGTTTGGCCAACCCCTACTTCTTTTGTCCCGTTAGGGCCTCCATTATTGAATCTCTTTGTTCCATCTTCCGCCTTCTTGCATTCTTGTTTCTTGCCATCTCTACTTCAGCTATGGAGCGTGTTCTCTTATGGCTGCTTCCATCGTTTTCTGACGGATGTCCCCATTTCTTATCCGATCTTTAACTTCAGATTCAGCATTAGCCTTTCCATTTATCTTTAGGTACTGGCTAGTTTTTTATCATGGTTTTGGTAAAGGTCCATGTTTGAGCAGCATATGATAACACTGGTAGCTCACTAATTTTCTTAATATTAGAGGTATTATTTGATTTTTCAATATTTTGGATTGTTTTCCGAATACCGACCACGCTAATCGAATTCCCCTTTTCAATTCTGTCTCTTGACTACTTTTCCCGCATGTTTACTAATAGCCCTAACTAAACGCTGTCTTGTACATATTCTAGCGTATGATTGTTAATTGTTATATGTCTGTTTTCTTCTTGGTTTGTGAGAATTTTTGTTTCTTGTTCGTTCATCTGTAACCCAACTTTTCATATTGGATTGGCAATTCTTGTAGCATAGTTTGAAGATTTTCAAAGTTATTTGTGATTATAGTTAGGTTGGCGGCATACTTTTAAGTGATTGAGCAATTTTTTTATAAATGTGTACGCTTTTCTGTTTCCATTCTAGATTTTTAAACAGTCGTCCGTTGCTGATATAAATAGTTTAGGACTCATGTAGTTTCCCTGTCTCACGCCTCGTTTAATTGGAAAACATGTGTATTTTCATGCATTTGTACCACCATCGTAGCTTTTTGATATATTGATGTTATAAGTTGTTTGTATTTGTAATCTTCTCTGCATTCTTACAACGCTTTTTCAATTACCCATATTTCGATGCTATCAAAAGCTTTTTCGATATCAATCAAAGCTAAGTACGGTGGAAGACTGTATTCTATAGATTTCTCTATGAGGGTTCTGACAGTTAGTATGAGATCACAAATGCTAAAGTTTTTCTAAATTTGCCTGTTCCACGGTTTGATATAGTTTAGACTTATTTTATAATCAGTTTATTATTATTATTATTATTATTAACAGTTTGTATACCTCAGACAGTAGCAATATGGGTGTGTAGTTTTATAACTTTTCATTCTCGCCCTTTTGGTATAATAATACCACTAGTGAGTTGTTCCAACTTTGTGGAATTTTTTCTTCTTAAGTATTTATTTAATAGTAACTGTAATGCTTTTTCTATAGACTCGCTACCTCCTTTTATAAGTTCGGGTAATATACCCTCTGGCCTGGTGCATTGTTGTATTTAATGCATTTAATGCTATTTATTATTTCTGCTTCGTTGATCTCACATTTGTAATTATTTTCTGTAGTTGTGCTTCTACTTCATCCGGTACTTCATGGTTTTGTTCGTACAAATCCTTATACAAGTTTTCTGTTAATCTGAGTATTTCATTTCGATTTCTTACATCATTTCCGTTCTTATATTTAATGATACTAATATTTACATTTCCCAGTAATCTTCTTATGCTCTTCATATTTTTGTTTTCTTTTATGAGCTATGGCCCTTTCAATCATTTCTTCTATATCTTTTTATTTATATTATCATTTGTTGGTTTCAGTGTATGCTATTGATCCTATCTTCCCCTTTCTCAACAATAGTCTTCTTTTATTTAATAATTCTTTTGTTTCAGAAGTCCACTCTTTTCCCCTTTTTCTTGAGACTTTAGCTAATTTTTTGCCTGCGTCTATCATTGCTGTGTTTATAATTTTGCTTAGTTTCTAAATATTTTTACTGTCAAGTTCTTTTTCGTAGGTACTTCGTTCTTGTTATTTTTACTATTTTCTCGTCTATTCTGGGTATCGTCTTCTTTATCAGTTTGATTCTTTCCTATTGCTGATATAGTTTTGTTTTTGCTCGGACTATCCTGTGATCACTGACTGCATTAATGTTATTTAGAACCGACACGCCCTTAACTATTTTCTGATTTGTTGACGAAATATAATTTATTTCGTTCCTATATTCCCTGTTTGGGGCAATCCAGGTTTATTTTCTGTTGGTCGTTTTTTGATAAAATGACTTATTGATAGCATACAAATTTTGTAGTTCTAAAAATTTCATGAGCATTTGGCCCCGGTTATTTCTTTTCAATTTTTTCTTCACTATCCTCTAGTTTTGCGCCCAATTCTGTGCTAAAGTCTCCTATCACTAATGTACGTGTGCATAGGTTGCTTTGCATTCCCGCTGCTAGTTCTTCATAGAAGATTTCCACACTTCATCTTCACAAAAGGCGAAGAAGAATAAATACAGTGGAAAATAGTTATTGGAGAAGATGCTGCGGTGTACTCGACGGAAATGGAAGCGAAGAGATTAAACGAAAAATGAATGTACTAATAACAATATCAGACAATATAGAAAACAGATAACTGTCGTACGGACATAAAAGAAGAATGCCGGAAGAGATTACCGAATCAACGTTGGAACTGAAACCCAAACAGGAAAATAAGATGGGAAAGGCTAAGGATAAAATGGAACGATGGAAAAGAAAATCCCATTGAAAAAAGAAATTCAAATGCCGACATGTGGAAAAATAAGAATTAATAGCGTATGGGGTGCAACAAACGGTTAAGGGCGCCGTAAAGCGATCGCTATATTATACATACTATATATAAATTACTTGATATGACATTAATCTACTAATGTAAAGTTTTAAGCTTCCGTGGCTTATGTCTAATGAAGTCATTTCCTCGGACTTAGACCGCGTCGTCGTGTAATTGATTAATGCTGATCAGCATCAATCAATTCTTCGACGATGCGGTCGAAGCCCGAAGAGAAGACTTCATTAATCTACTAAGTTTGAAACGTATTAATCGTGAATTTATCTATTTGTTATCAAAACACACATTTATTCCTAATTCTGTAGGTTTTGACAAAACAGAAATAATGTTGGATTAAGATATTCGAACAAATATAAAGTATTGAATTATCAAGCAATATTGGAGCCGTCTAAGAATTATAATTGTATGTATGTTTATAAATATATATATATATATATATATATCCAAAGCGACGGGCCTCTAAAGTCTGTGAAAGCTTCATAATAATAATAATAAATATGTATATATACAGAGAGATCAAAAAAGAACTTGATTACAGCAAGCCATGACTTTTTTTCGTAGGTCGTAGATCAAAAATATCCTATCAACTGACATGAATACGAACAAAAAAAATCATGGCTTGCTGTAATCAAGTTCTTTTTTGATCTCTCTGTACAATGCGGTTGTAAAATGTCCTCCCCCTACTAACTTTTGAACGACTTGATATTTCACAATTTTGTGTGCTTTAATGGGAGGCGAAATACTACCTCGTGGCCATAAATATCTGTTATCACGTAACCTTTGGAATCAATATCGCTTATTAAAAGTGATGAATCCAACTAAATTAAACTGACATTCCTCTCTATCAAAATTATGACAGATTGCAATAAGTAATGGAGTTAGAACAGGATATTTTTATAATGTAGTCGTATTTTAGAAATGGTGTCAATAATGATAATGAGTGGGTATATTCCATGGAAGCATGTGTTGAAAAATTTAGAGCCCAGTTTCCCTACCACCATGATGACCACCTTCCACGACAGAAAATTAATAGGACTGTTGCACGTTTTCGACAATCCGGTAGCGTTACAAAAAGGAAAGGTTCAGGTAGGCCCCAAATTAACCAAGAAATTGTGGATGACATTCAGGAAAGAATTACTGAAACCCCCGCATTCCGACACGAAAATTGTCAGCTGAAGCAGAAGAATAAGAAACTACTTGCCAGAAGATATTAAAATCTGAATTAAAATTACATCCGTATAAAATTTCAGTATTTTAGCAATTACATGTTCAGGATTTTGCAACACGTCTAAATTATTGTCAATGGTTCCAGCAAACATATAATGATCAGTTACTGGATAGAACCTTTTTCAGCGACGAAACCTGGCGTATCTTATCTGGATATGTAAATTCTCAGAATTTTCGCTTTTGGAGTGTCGAGAACCCGCACCAGTATGTGAAAACACTGCTTCATCCTGAAAAACTTGGTATTTGGCTAGCTGTATCTAGAAGACGACTGATTAGGCCTATATTTTTTATTAACACAATTAATGGACAACGCTACCGGGAAGAAATTTTAGCAAATTTCTTTGACGAACTTGATGACGATGAAAAAATTACGGCTATTTCCAACACGATGGCGCAACGGCGCATACAACCAGAGAAAATTTGGAGTTTATAAGGCAAACGTTTGGCAATAGAATTATTAGTAGATTCACAGATCATCCTTTCCCAGCAGGCTCACCTGACCTTACGCCTTGTGATTTTTCAATTTTCGCGTACATTAAAGATAACGTTTTTAAAAGGTAAATTAACAATCTAGAAGGGCTGAGGGAAGCCATCGTCGACTGTTGCAATAATATTGATCAACAAATGTTGCAAAATATTTTTGAAAGCAAAAAGAGGCGAGTTCAGCTTTGAATTGCAGAAAATGGTCATCATTTTCAACATTTGTTATAAAATACCTAAAAAAATAAAAACCAAAAATTACCTTGCATTTTATTACATTACATACTAGATAATTATTGTAATTGAAATATACGATACTTAGTGCTAGCCAACACTTATAAGTAGCTAATTCCATGGCTACCAGGATCACAAATATTTATCGCCACCCGGTATTTTTGAGTACATTTTTAAATTTTATAACTTTCAAAATGGCGACTAGGCGCCATATTGAACTATTTTTTTAAATAGCAGTGGGGGTTGAGTGACACCTCATTTGAAAGGTATTTTATAGTTTTATAAAAAATATTCATCCAGAATAAAAAATGAGAGATGATTGAAAATAACAAGTTTATGGAAAAAGGAAGACACCGGGAAAATTTTCGTCGAGGACAACAACGTTTCCTCATGACACTTTCTTGTAGCTTGTACCGTTCGGCCGCCAGGCGCGTCCAACGTCTAAACACGAATCACCTTCCAGCACGTGTCCACGTCATCCCAGCGGGTTGGTAGCGAGCGCAATCTGTTTGCAGAAGTACAGCGCATATGACTGAGCTGGTATTACTTTTGGTATAACCGGAAGTAATAATAAATTTGAAATTTGAAATAGGTAACTATATATTTACTGATTTATAGACACTAGCTCATCCAATGGATAAAAAAGGGTTTTGTACGTCGAGCCTTTTAGCGGGTTGCAAAGATTTATCACAATGCTTAGAGCCATTTAGAATGGTATTATTTTAAAGAAGAACCATATTTAGAATAGTGTGATTTTCCAAAATTTTTTGTTTGCATCATGATTATATTTTCTAACGGCTTTTAAGTATCTTAAACTTTAAGCCTGTAAGAACAACGCTTTTTGAATAACGCAAAATTAAAAAGGAATTTCCAAAAATTTCTAGATATCAGAGGTAAGTCTTTTAAATAACAAATAAGTATTTTGGATGTCTTTCAAGCCCCTGTATATCAGAAAATATAATTAAAATCTTTAGAGCCCCTTCAGTGATAAATTATCGAAAAAAATTTGCAGAGTTTAATTCTTAGTCCCTGTAATGACTGTTAAATAAAAATCAAAGTCAATTGGCCGTAGTGTTGTAGCTAGAAAAATTTGTTGAATTTTTATTAAATCTCTTTATAATATCCAATCTCCAAAATTACAGGTTAGCAAAAAAAATTCCAAGAAGTAGTTCTCTAATTTGTCTTCCTGAATTTTGAATAGAGTCCTACATTTTAGATTTCAACAAAATTTGGCCAATACACACACATATCCAAGGACATATAGTTTCTAAAAACCACATTAGGGAGTTCCAAAATGGATGTATTTCCTATATCTACAGTATGAGAAAGTAACAATATAAAAGACTTCGTTCAAATTGTAAATAGTGATATTATAAACAAATTTTAGAAGCATTTTACTTCAATTTCGAAGATAAATATAATAAAAACCGATGTCGATTCCCACAAAAACTTTTAATAAAGAAGTTATACAAATGTAGTAGTAACGTTAACGTTTTCGGGCTGTCTACAACCCATCTTCAGACTAAAACAGTTTTGCATAAAGTAATAACTTCAAAATTGGATTAAAGAAAATATACGAAGCAGATGCGTTAACGTAACCAAACATTCTAAAACCAAACCGCGAACGCCGGTAGGTCAAAAATTAATTAAAAAATAAATACGTGTAACGTCAGAAAGACATGTTAATACAATGTTTTGAATTTAAATTTGCGGAAACTCCACATAAGGGGTGGCATTAAAACACATTTGTAAATTAAATTACACAAACTCGTCAAACATGTTTGACTTTCTTTCTTGAATTTGTTTTAATTAACATTTCCCGCCATCCGAAACAAAAATCAAAGTATAGAATTGAACAATATTTTCAAATCGTGCAAAAAACCTTTCAAATTAAGAATCATTCGACACCTTCTGTCATTTAAAATGTTGAGGCTGGTTGTGGATTATTTCCAGAATTATTCAGGGTGAGCTATTTTAGTTGGGACCCCTGTATGATAATAATGCTTAGTTATATTCATCATCATCATGATCCTTTGCGCAGTGTCGAATATTAATTTGAATTAAATGCGAATATTCAAGGAAAACTCTATTAATTCATAATGCCGTATTGATTAGACACACAATACCTCTAATAATTGGGGTTGCAAATTTATTAAAATGCGTGAGAGCGTACTACAATCAAACCATTTTATTTTGTAAACCTTGGAATCACGTTTCTCTTGTGCACTAGAGTGTACGAAAATAGGTTACCTGGATATTTTAAAAGCTAGTTGTAAAAATAAAAGCAAGTTTGTTGTGTTATAACACGTATTCTATATCAGAAAGTCTTGATTTAGCCATTTCGCTACGCTCCACTTACTTAACTAGTTGAGTATCTAATTAAACCAAATTTGCGCATTTCTATGTTTATTTCCAGTGGTATTAAGGCATGTATTTAGTCGAGTCCGGATTCTAAGGACACTCACCAGAATATTTTACGAAGATTTATACATGTGCCCAACAAGATTTACATAATTTTCAATTTAATCTCTTCTAAATGGTGCTAAATAATATTTGCACGAATACCTCATTTGTAACTCAAGGTGAGCAAATGGTAATTTCAACTCTAATCCATCTTACAAAATTTAGATTTTGCTCAAGTGTGCTGTTTGTTCTACATCGCAGTTTACATGAATACAAATAATGATAAGCACAGCGGAAGTTTTCTCGGCTGCGAAATAGTACTCGTGTATATTTAGATAACAAGTTCTATGTCAAAATGTAAAAATTGCGATAAATTTCTGCTAAATATAGGCGCTACAAACTAGTAAACTTAAGTTGTTTACCGAAGCCATGCAGTAATGTAATCTAGATCAATAACATTGCAAATAAATTTTTTATATGGAAAAAATATGTTATTTGTGATAAAGAGCTATTCATTTATGTTTTCTTATAATTTAATTGGTGAGCCTACAAAAAACTGTTGCTTGAGCATTATATTGAATAATGTCTCCGCTATAAATGATAGTTGAATACAGGGTGTTCCACAATAAGAAGTACGTAGCTTAAGGGTGTGTTTATAACATTACAGAACGAAAAGTTCCAATAAACATAAGATAGGAAGTTAATTGTTACAACATGCTATTGGGAGTTATAATTTTATAAACGAAAATGAACATAATAACATTAATTAAAGTTGTAAAAAATTAGAGAAACAGTAATTGTTAATTCCTATTTTGATTGCTTAAAATAGTTTTTGGATTGATTAGAAATATTGTGATCCTTTGTGAAAATGAATTGACAGATCCCATTAGAGTAGTTGGATCGTTGTTGTGTTATTTCCAACACGCATTGTTGTATTGCATATATTAGCTCTAATGCAAACTACCTTAAATGTCAAAAGAAAAGGGTCAGGTGATCTAGGTGGCCAATTAACAGGATTCAACCAACTGGATTTTCAAAATTTCCATCCCGAAATACAGTTAGTTGTCAATTAAACTGTAGAAGTGCTCCAGCTTGCTGTATCCACTTATTATCCCTGATGTTTAGCAGCACACCTTCTTACTGTTATTGTGCTGATTATTGCTATTTTGACGCACATTTATAGCACAAAAAGTAGTTTCAGATATATCTATGGCCTTTCTATGCGCTTTCTGTCTTATAAGTTTGAACCCATAATAACAACATTCAAATTGAGACGGTTGACTTTCGGTCACGAATTTATTAGAACTTGTAGTTGCGAAACATCATAAACATATCCTTGAGCTAAGAACACCCTGTTGTGAGAGACTGAATATAAGATAATACAGCCCTTTAAGATATTTCTACGAAGATCTGGGGTTCAATTCCCAGTACAGAAAAAATCGGATTTTTAACGACCCCCTCACAAGGCAAAGGCAAACCAGTGAGGTCCTAGTAAATCTTCTTTGAACTAAACGTGTTTGCACTTCCCGTGGTTCGGAGTCCTCGTTAAGCTGTAGGTCTTCCATGTCTATGGTTCTTCACAACGTGCAACACAGACATAGGTGACAAGATCTTTGTGAGCTTGTCTGTATATAATGACATATTAATAAAATGCTGTATAATATCTAGGATATTACAGCTGGCGCTGTCTTCCTTCCTTCAACCAGATTTTCCACCTCTCTCTGACTGCCCATTCTCCATCCTCCAGGCCTCCGCTTTCCATTGCTTTATCCACCTCATCTACCCATGATCTTCTCGGCCTTCTTCTCCTTCTTCTTGCCACTGGGCTCCATTCGGTGACTATTCTTATCCATCTATTCTCGCCTGTTCTACGGAGATGCCCATATCACGTTAGTCTTTTCTCTTCTATGTATTTTAGGGTATCTCTCTTGACGTCCGTTCTCCTCCTTATCTCCTCGTTGGTAACCCTGTCTAATCTTGTGATTCGGCAACATCGTCTCCAGAATTCCATTTCCGTCGCGTTGATTTTATTTCTGATTTTCTTATTCGTTACCCAGTTTTCCGCTCCGTACGTCATTATGCTCTGCACTATAAATTTGTAAATTCTTTTTTTGTATTTCCTGTAATGTGCCTATCCCAGAGCGTTGAATTTAGTTGTCTTATGCATATTCGGGTTTGTCCAAGCTTGTTCTTTATTTCTTCTGAAATGACAAATCCTAAGTATTTAAATTTATTAGTCCCTTTTATTTTTAGATTATCTTCAATTTCTAAATTTTTTATTTCTTCTGTTGTTGCTAGGTATTCTTTTTTGTTGAAGTTAATTCCCATTCCTGCCTCAGTATATTCTTCCGTCAATTTGCGTACCCTATAGCTCACGTCTCATCATCTTGTGCGATCACTACCTGGTCATCTGCAAAACTTAGCGTGTAAAGATGTTCATTTCGTATCGGTATTCCCAAGCCTTCGCATTTCCTCTTCCAATTGTTTAATGTTTGTTCCAGAAATATCTTAAATAGTGTTGGTGACGTAGGGCAACCCTGTAGCAATCCCTTCGATGTTTGGAAGCTGGGACTGAAATTCCTTCCTGTTTTAATTGAAACTTGATTAAGTTTATATACGTTCTTTACGGCGGTGATTAACTTATCTCCTATTCCTATCTCGTTTATTGCTTTCCATAATTTCATTCTGGGAATTGAGTCGTAAGCCATATCTATGAGAACTAGATGGACATCCTTATTCTTGGCCTTTTCCTTTTCTAAAAGTTGTTGTATTGTGTAAATGTGTTCTATGCACGATCTTCCTGCGGTACAACCGGCTTGGTCTTCTCCAATTTTGTCTTCTATCTCTTCTTCGTACTTGTTTCGGATTAGTCGTCTATATATTCTTCCCATAGTTGCTATAACGCTAATGCCTCTGTAATTTTCGCACTTCCTTCTATCGCCTTTTTTATATATAGATGTTATAAAAGCTTCTGTCCATTCTCTAGGCAGTTCTTCACCATTTATAGCTTTGCTGAACATGTTTTGGATCATGCGAACGAGTTTTTCTGATCCGTATTTAATCATTTCAGGCACGATTTCTCCCGGTCCTGCTGATTTATTGTCTTTGATAGATTTTATTACCTTTTTAGCTTCTTCTAAGCTCACTACTATTTGTTGTTCCAAATCTCTATATTCTCCTTCTTAATCTTCCATAAATTCTGGTCGTCTTTCACTCAAAAGATCTTTGTAGTAGTCTTCCCACTGTTTCTCTTGTATAAAGGGGATACATGCCTTTTCTTTAGTATTTTTCCTTAATGCCTTAAGCATTCGCCATGATTTCGAGCTTCTTGCTCCCCCAATATATTGTTCAATATTTACGCAGGCTCTGCCCCAGTTGTCATTTTTCTCCTCTTATAAGTCTCTTAACTTTTCTATTTTTCTCCCTATATTCTCGGTGGTCTTCCTCATCCTTTGTACTTAGCCATTTTTTATATAGCTCTTTTTTCTTCTTAATGGCTTCTGTGGTGTGTTCAGTTAAACTTATTTGGTGTTTTTCCGCTGTTTCCTCCTCTTCAGCTGGGGTCTCTTCTGCTTCTTCTTTTATACTAATTTTTATACGTTCGTACGTTTTTCTTAGGCTTTCGAATTGAAATTCAAAATGTCTGACTGTCTTATCGTTTTCTCTCGCATATAGAATAATTAGTTCGATAGTTGAATAGGAGGTGGATAAGTAGATGAATGTGTTGTTTTTAAAAATACTATTATATTGTTCCACTCGTAAGCGGTTTGAAAGTGGATCGTTTAGATAAAATATTCAAGAGTGTTCTATATTAACTGTGTTAAATACACTTACTTAGATTACGAAGGAAAAGTTAGAAACAGAAAGAAAATACAAATCTGCACTTCTCTTGCTCTCCAATTATTGACTGTTAGAATTTCAATAGACTGGGTAGAAGATAACGAGTGTTCAAAATTAAATCTTTTTAAATAGTTTTCTACGGTTTACTGAACTTCGAATTTTTCTTCTGAATTGTTATGTCATCTGCCGTATTATTATTTTTTTTTTTTTATT
>JABXWE010009396.1:0-37729 GCA_014611495.1 Limonius californicus | reverse complement strand
CCATCATTTTATTTCTCAACATTCCATTGCAATATATATTCCAAAGCCTTGGCCCCAGAATGGACCCCTGCGGCACTCCATATGTGATTTCCATTTTCCCCGTTTTCCCAATTACGACTAGTTTTTAAAATAGCTTGCCAGTATCTGACACGGACTGTACGTGCCTAGATGTTGTTCAGTGTACTCTAGCAAAATATTTAAGAAATTCCCCAACGATGGCTTTAATTTAATAAAACACCTGGCAAACAATTTGAGAAATATATATAAATGTTTTGTCATTTAATAATAGACAAATTTTACTAAAATCTAATTTTTCAATTTTATTAAATAGTCAAAATAATAGAGTTGTACGTCATTTTTATCCACCCTACAGTGGATTAACTATACTACTAGGTGTTAGAATTGAGTGTTGTATTAGAACAAACAGTATTAGCCAAACAACAAAAAATACTTCTGACACTATTTTCAAAATAGGTCAGAAATATAACACATAAACAGGATGTCTATGCTTATTCTATTACAACAATTCATAGAAAAAATCTAATTCTGAAGGATGTCGCGTTTGACATGAATAATCATCTTACATCGCTAATTGACTTTACTTTACGGTAATTATTAGATCCTAATTCATGTTGGTTACGGTGGAATTGTTTATGATTGCAGGTTTGCATCATCGAGCTCTATGTATCCTGCAAATCGTGATTTTACCATAAGTAGTCGTTATATACATTTCCAACATGCAACCGTCATATAGTTTGCCCTCGGTATGACCCTTAAGTTAGCGGAAACCGTAGCGTTAATTGATATTCTTTAAGGACAAACAATTTATGCATTAAAACTTTGATAAAATCTCGTTCCTATCCTCTTAAAAGCCGGAAATAATTCTTAAGGTTATTGGATTTTTCTTAGTCATTATTAAAAGGAGAAGTGAGAGGCAATGACATTTATGTAAGTAAGAAAAGCATTTATATATTTCAAATCTAAGTCAATGTTGCAATTAATCGTGATTAATATATCCAGTTCCTTAAAATTAAATTATTAATTGCAACATTTCTTGTGACTGTGTTGGTGTATCATCTCAGCCCTCCAGATTAGCAGTGATTAAGCTACTATAGAGCGAGCAAGACGTATAGAGCCACTGATTTTCTGTCTATCATATTGATTTTAGAAAATAATAAGATTCTGAATAATTTACCATCTACATTCACCTAATAAATATTACTATGTTCAACTGTTTTTGAATTACGACGTCTCATTAGATTGTCTTAAATACGAATCCGTGATGATTATATAATTTTAAATTGTATAGCGTTCCTTCATATAAAAATTAAAATAACAATGCTATTCTACCCAAAAGAATTAAACAATTGTACGTGACAATATATGTGTGTTATATGTACATAAAAACTGCTCGAAAAGCTTTTAATTGCAAAATTTTTAATAAATGAAATTTAACACCATATACGGTATGTCCCTACTTTTACTGGTTCTGTATATAATTGATTGAGGCTGAATTTGGCTCAGTGGTAAGACAGCCAGGCTTTGGATGTAACAGTTCGAACGCTTCCCGGTTCGAATCACTCCAGGAATCGGAAATTTTTTTCAAATTTCCTGGGTGGTCGGTACTGGGTCGCGGTCTCCATTTGCCATTGGGGATCAAATGAATGACACTCCTCGAATTACGGTCGTATTGGAGAGTAACAAGCCCACAAACAAAAACATCCACACACCAGGCAAGTCAAGCACGGTTTCGCACCAACATGGTAACCCGCAGAGTCGGGCCCTGTTGTTCACACCTCAAACTAGCTTAGCTTTGCCTCACACCCCCTCGACACTCCGCAGGCGGTACAAACGAGGGTCGATTATGATGTTGATGATGATGATATAATAAATTAAATAAAAAGATTTATATAATTACACGTGAATATGCCCAGAGGAGGACCAGACTAAGTTCTCTAGGAGCTACTAACCACGACATTTACGGCTATATAAAAAAAGTAACTGAGTAGCCAGTATCAGCTGAGTTAACAAAACAAGTACAGTTAGGTATTAATTAGCCAAAAAATTACCATCAGGTTTATTTCTTGAAAATACGGTTCCTACTATTATCTACAAATTGAATAACTTTCCAAACAAATAATCACTGCTTATAAGTTCCACTGGAACTGTATATACTTTTACCTTAATTGGGCGATGATGTCAAGGAAAATGCAAGACGGTTGATTTTTATTTGATTAACGCCCATGGGTGGAAGGAGAGGAGAAGTCGAGGGCGGCAGTTAACGAAGCCTTTACTGATAGTCACAACAAAGCACAGTAAACTGAATTGCAATAGATTGCATCATATTGCGTCATGAACCATTTTCTTGGATTAACGACGAAGTAGCCGTTTTAAATAACCCAGAAACGATGAACAGAAGCGCTGGAGTTTCTGATAAAGTGGCGAATATTCACGGGAACGTTAAATTAGTAACGGGTTTAATTTTTTACATCCGTTTTAAACGATACGAGAAACCACGGGGTATTCTCAATTAAATTATTGACTCATGTATGTAGTTAATCCAACTTTATGTCGAGATTTATTTACAGGAAATTGTAAATTTATTACAGAATAATGTTTAACCCAACCATATTTTCACCCATCCCCGAAAACGTCTGTACGCTTTGAGTTGTTGGCTTGACATCTTTTGTTGCCAAGCCAGCTGGTATTAATTCTCTTGACAGACTTCGGTGGATAACTTCATCATTATTCTTAAAAATGGTTTCACAAATGTTGACGTATAACAAACAATACACATACCAGTCCTCGTACTAACCTTCGGAATAACAAAAAGATGGCGTAAGATACTCTGTTTATCAATTAAAGTCATAAAATGAATTTAAAGAACATTAAAATGCAATTGGGGGAAAATTTGACGAACACTTGAAGACGGTAAAAGTACAGTTTCTGCTAAACAGGAAGGAATTTTATAAGGTCTGACTATATTAAGTTTTGGTATAAGCTGAAGTTACAAAATGTACTTTTACAATTGTATGTCGAAAATTTGGAAATAAAGGTATTCCAATATACACCTAGTTTACAGAATCTGCCAATCCGCATTTGGTAATTAAAAAAGAGAAAAATGATGAGTTTTTTGTTCCCATTGATCGATGAACATTCTTATTAATGGATAATGCTCAATTCTTATTTATTTTTGAATACTGATTCCGTAAATGAAGTCACAATTTGTCCTACGAGCTCCACTTTTTAGAAACCGGCCTACTAGTTATTATAAAACTCTTTTAGAATGACCAAATGTAATGTTGAATACATAATGCAGAAAAAATAGCGGAATATGTTATTCTGTCAAAGTCGACAGAAAATAGGACATCTGTTTTCCACGTAATGATGGAGATCCTTTATTACACGCATTAGGGTAGCTACACACTCCTGAGGAAGGAATAGGAGGACAGTAGAGACACAAAAAACCAGTTTATACGAAACAGTGGTTCAAGAGAACAAACCTAACACCTGGAGAGAGATATGTTGTTGGCTAGTCTCTTGTGAACCTCGAAGAAATGTATCTTCCATCATTGCATATCAGACTTGGTTTGGTTGATTGAAGCACTTCGTCAAAGGAATACCTGAGATAGCCAAAGTTTTCATTTCCTGAACAGCAAGTTTCCTAGCGTAAGTGATGCAAAAGTCAAAACAGGGAATATTTGTTGGATCCCAAATTAGGAAGCTTCTGCAAGATTTAGAGTTTTATCAACACTTTAATGAGTGGAGATCATTGCAAAAAGTCGTGAGAAACACCTTGAGCAATAAGCAGGCGAAAAACTATAAAAAACTTGGTTATTAATTGTAACTTTAAGGGCTGTGGAATTCAATATGTGTGTGAAAATCTATTGATTGATACACATTTGGACTACAATTTTCTACAAAATCTTCCACATGGTGAACGCTGCCAGCAGGATATATTAACAACGATAACTCGGTACCAGAGAACATGCAACCCAAAACTGCTTGCACATTACTGCTGGTCACTAAAGAGGAATGTTCCTCAAACTAAAACTGCAGCAAAAATCATCTAAAAATGAATTATAGATGAGTTAACATGTATTGTATTGCATGTATTATTGGAAAGCATTAATATAACAAAACTTTAAACGCATTGTATTAAAATCCCTGGCCTTCTAAGGAATATGGTAAACAGATTTGAAATCATCGCAAAATGTACCTTAAGAAACACTCTGTCAGATCAATTTCACTCTAGAAATGTAAAATCTTTCTACCATTGCATCGAAAATACAAAAGTGTGATTAACTTGGCCTCCTAAATGTGCAATAATTTTTCGTTAATCCAAGTTGCGTTTTCTATCTTTGCCGGAATTCCAAGGGTAAACTTTGTAACTTGGACCTTATTAAAGTTATAATAATAATATGTTTTAAATAATTAAACATTTTTAGCATGTTAATACCGCTTAATAAGTTTCTAAGTAATCAAATTTATATGTTGAATAATATTACAGTACTAAATGGCACAGTTTTAAACATCTCTAAGATCTTAAAAATTATCAAAGTTAATTTCATCTTTTAGGGGATTGGAATTTAATCTCTTTTAAACATAATATTACATTTAAAAGTTACCATAAAGTTTTTTTAAATAAAACTGTATCTGATCTAGGTCATACCATTTAACATTTTCTGTATACCACCATAACCTCTATTGAATCACCAAGAGTTGTCCAATTTTCAATTTTAGATACTAAGTATTTCATCTGCCAGCATTATTCAAAGGCAAAAAATATTACTTCGTTACATGTAAATTAATGTTCGTGCCCTTCCTCTTTAAGCCGGAAGTTGCAATACAGAAATTAGCATTATAACCTGGGGGAATTTTATTAGATCTACTTGTTAAAAAGTTGCTCCAGGCCGTTCTGTTTTGATCTAATATACAGTGTGTCCAGAAGATTATATGCAGTTTGCTAACCCGTAACAGGTACAGCTTCATATAAAATAGAATAATTCTATAAGTTATCAAGGATTAGTATGGTCTTTTTTTCCATTCATTTATCTACTGTCCCCCTCCTCCGAACCGCTTTGGCGTTACTCAGGGGGTACAGGCGTCCCTTACATACTAACCATTCATGCAACATGCACCCTAAACTTAACTAAGTGAAATACGGTCGGTTCGATCATGCCGCCAATCGGCCGTATTTCACTGTGACCTCTACTAACAGCGCGTATTCGCACTGCCCCATCCAGGTCGCGAATTAGTATGGTCTACAACGAAACTATAAAATAGTTATATTGAAATAAGTAGAACAAGAAACAATAAAATAGTTACTCAATTATCAGTAATTGGTTTTTGTGTGTAATGCTTTGTAAAAAGGGCATATAAAACCTTGAGACTACGCTTTACCACTACAATATTTAGTACACCTGAATATTTCAGCGAGCTGATGAATTTAAACTATCAAAAGTAACTTTGCCTGAGAACAACCTTCCAGTATAAGTTTTTAACCAAGTCCACTGTGTAACTGTTTAGGTAATAATCTCTTAACTAATACAGTATAATATTTAGATTTTCTTCTTCTCCTCAGTTATTAGTCTTTTTGATTGGTTTGATTTCACACTATCTGCTTCCATCGGTTTCTATTGACTGCCAGCCTTTCAGTTCGTTGTAGATATTGTTATTTAGATTTTGTATTTTAAATATTACGAAAGAATTTCTGCGAAAATGTAAAAATAATTCTTGTGGTATGGGGGAAGGAGGGTGTGAGTTTTAAGACTATCCCAGTTGCCTAGATAAGTTTCTCGTTCCAGCACAGAACAACCGTTCGACGTTTGCTTCAAAATTTTATGAGGTTCGCGAGCATTGCAGTCTCATAGTTTTCAAATGAACGGCCTGTATGTGATGTTTGGTTGTAGTATAATTACGCCAAGGTTAACATTTTAAGGACATCTTTTACAGCCGTTTTAGTTGTCAAATGGAAACGTTTAAGAATTATACGTGGTACACACACATTATGCAAATTGATGATCTTGCTATCAATAACTTTAATAGTAATTCCACGTAATTAGTGTAATTATTTTTAAAAGTCGCAGATTCACTTTAAGAAACTACTAATTATGTATACATTGTATATTTGAAAGCAAAAGTGTAATAAATAAATACCCATTTAACATAGCTTTTTCATGGTATCTTGCTAAATAATTTCTATTTTCAAATTTTTAAATTTTCCTGATTTACTCTGCATGAATAATTTACCGTTTTAAAATATTTGTTGATAATAGGCGGTGTAGAACAATAAGAGATTGAAGATTACCTGACAATTTAATAATGCGTGAAAAAACTGATCATTGGATTGATTTTCAGCGGTTACTAGAAATTCTCTTCTTGAAAGTTTCAATAGACATAATACAACTTTTCAGTGAAGTTCAGGAAATTTGCATTAACTTGGGTTATTGTGTATAGTACGTATTTACCTTGACTAATACATACTATCATCTGAATGTTAATGCAATGATTAAAAGTATTATTGTACCGTGTTGGATCATTCCAACAGCCGAACGTCCGCTTCTAAAAGTAATTGTAAGACCTTTCAATTGCGGCATCTTACGCAATATAGCAATTATATTGAATGAATGTTCGCGACAGCAAAAACTATAAATTTCTCCATCACATTATGATTGAATGTTCTTAAAAGAGCATTAAATTGTAAAAAATTAAAAAAAAATTTCTTTTTTGAATTGTTACTGCTAATGGTATATGGTAATCGCAAGAGGGAGTAAAGAATAAGGAACTCACTGGAAATGCCAGAAGGTATAGATAAGGAAAGAGCGAAGGAAACCTTTTACCTATCCTTCTGAACTTGTTTATAGGTTTACTTGTGGTAAAATTTGTTTAACTGCAGATGGAATAATGACTCCTATATACGGGTGCCCTACAGTCTTGGTTGAAATAGAACGACAGAAATACTAAAGCTGGCAACCGGATTCGGATTTTCGGATATCCGGATTTTTTTTATGCGAAGATCCGGATTTTATGAATGCTAAAAATCCGGTATTCGGATTTATCCGGATTTATCCGAATTTCGGATTTTAGGTTTAGATCCGGATTTAGGATTTTTCATAGCAATCCGGATTTCGGATTTCTCACAGAGATTCGGATTTCTTACAGAGATCCGGATTTCGGATTTTTTTTTAAATCAATTTGGAATTAGGATTTCTTATATCGATCCGGATACGAATTCAGATTTCCAATATTGTTTCTATGCAGATAAAAAATGCTCAAGTGGAGTGTTTGGATATAGCAAGTTTCTTAGATCCTAGATACAAAAACAAAGAAAGATGATTTACAAAAGCAAGGCCGACGTTAGGGTACAATAAGTAGGCACCATAGCGTTTGACCAGGGGCGTTCTTGGAATTGCTTAAATGCTTTACAAAAATTTACAAATGAATGACCACTATCCCAGCTTGAAAATACATTTTTGTCGAATGGGTGAGACAGGTTTATTAATAAAGGTAGACCGCAATTTTATAAAGGGTTATTTAAGAAACTACATTAACAATTAAAATTTTTAGAATGAATTTTATCTAACCCAGCTTGCTTACATGTTTATTGTTTATTTTAATTTTAATATTAAGAGTTACATTTTATTTGTTAGGTCATTGGGTGTAATACTGTTTCTGTTTTTAAGTACCTTTTTTTGTATATTTTATGGTTACAATTAGTATTTTATAATAATTGAAAGAATGAAACTTATAACTAATAAGTTCTCTTATAAATTTTTAATGTTTTATGTGTACTTTTATTAACATTTCCGTCGTACCCATCACTATTTAGTGGAAGGGGGGTAATAGCCTCATTTGCCAGGAGCGCGCTGGCTTTGTACAGCCATTTTTTTCTGTCTTGGAATTATACGTTTTGTAGATTTTGCGCCGACGCGATGCAGAACAACATGTTGAACGACACACTACTATTCTAACAAATAAAATACTGAATAATTAAGTTTGCACATATTGGATTCATAGTTGCTGCCAATGTGTAATTTTTTTGAATTTAAATAACGGATAAGTACATCTATATAATATATGTATAACAGATTTATCTATCCATGATTTTGAATATTTTAAGTTTAAAATGAGGAACTTAGACATAGGCAGCGATTTTACTGGAAAACACATATACCTACAATTTTTCTCCTATGTTTATCTGAATTAACTGCATATTGTTATGTGATTTTCGAATTTGCCGCTACGCTCGAATTGATTCCGTAATTTGTTTGCCGCTTCCTTAGAATTAATATCGTTATTTTAATTGTAGTTTTATTTTGAGTTACCATTTCGGTATTTTGTTTTGTCTTTCGAAGTTCGAGATAGGTTAATAGTTTCTTTGTGTTAAAATTGCAAGCTCTTGTGTTTCTTCAGCATTCGACCTCGAACGCTTCCTGGAACTCGCGCGTTAAAAACAAATTCCTTCTAGAATTTCTTGCGTAAGATTTCAAAATGTGGTGCAATATCGTTTGGGAGAAGTGATGTTCCGTTGCCTATTTGAGTTAGTCCATTTTCGATCTTTGTGGGCTCCGGTTGTCCGTAAGCTCCATCAATCGACAATCGTAATTACGTAAAGTGCTGCAGGGGCGGCTCGGGTTTTTTTTTTTTTTTTTGAAAGGCGTATCTTATATGTGTGTTCCGTTTCGCTGTTGTACCAAGGGGTATCTAACAGGCCGTCGGCTAACGCCGGATTAAATTGGAGTAACTTGATTCAACCCCAGAAAAAGGCAATTCTTTAGTGAATCGACCAATCGCCGTTTCGGCGGATTAATGTTCGAAGCCCAACTCCCGTGGTTCTGCAGCCATTTCTTCATACCATCGAAGGGTCCTGTCTTCGCCTTCGTTTATCGTTAGCAACCGGAAATCGCCGTATATTGTGCCGTCTCCTCCGAACTTCAAGGTAAAAATTAAAGTTTTGTGCTTTGTGAAGCGAAAGCCTACGTGCAACTTGCAAAATTCAATATCATTGAATCTTTTTTGTATCTGGAAACAAGGACGGATTTTCTCGGGTTGCTGGGACGTATTTTCTCGGGTTGCTGGGACGGCCTTCTGCAGGGTTTTCGGTTCTGGATTTTCGGTTCTGGACGGAAAACGGGTTTTCTCGGGCGCCAATTAACCTGGTGTTTCTTCGTCTCTAGTCCCTGCTCGGGCGCCATGTAAAACTCCGGACTCGGGTTTATTGGTTTGCTTACGGGATAGCTCAGGCCAGGATCCTTTTATCGACTAAATAAAATTGTACACCAGTAAGGAAATAAAACATTTATTGGAAAACTTAATGGCAAATAATTACAGATAAATACACTCTGAAAATAACACACTGTATATGGTTAAGGCAGGTATTATTCATATCATTCAGTAATTTACATATATACAACAAAATCAATGGAAATTTTAATAATTATAATGGCTTTTAAATAACAACATGAAATCAATTTTTAATACAATAAATCAGTGAGAAACGCGGACGGCGGGATAGGCAACCCAAATCACTTGTAGATACCAATCTTACTTGTACACAGGTGTTGAATAGCACGGGATTAATTAAAATACCTTAGGTTGCGACATTTGACGGGAAAATGACGGGACTCTATGTTAATTGAATGTGAATACCTTCGTGTGCTTAATGGTGCTTGTTTCCTCTGAACTCGAAGACTTATTGGATATTATAACCTCTTTGTGTGGATTCATTCCATGCGCTCGGCCCAACAGCTGATTTTCCAGGTAAAAGTTATTAAATTAAACGTGATTGTTTCTCTGGGATTTCGTGGGTAATTTAGGTTAAACAACGGGATTAGTGAATACGGAGCGGTAACGGACAGGCCAATTATTCGGTTCAGGAGAATTAATATAATAAAATTTTCAGGTAGAAAAATACATTACAAATCAAAGGAGATTTATAGCAGAACGCTTATAGCCCTTCTTTTAATTCATTAACTCGCTTGTATTGGGGAAATGACCCCGAAGACAACCGCGATTACGAATTATACCTTCTTTGCGGGAATTTAAATTTCGTACAAGAATGGGGAACTACTCCCGAAGCTTGCATAAAATCAAATCGTTCTGCGGGCGTCTCAAACTTCGTATGCATTCACTTAGGGAAATAACCCCGATGATGGATACCAATTGTAATTCACCCTTCGCTGTTATTCTCTTACACACGATTTGTAATGGGGAAAACCCCGAAGACAAATGAGTTAAGGAATTATTATTAAAACTTCGGGCTGGATTTGCAATGAAAATATTGACTGGGATTTACAATTAAATTACTTACTTGACGGGATAACGGTATTTTAATAGGATGTGAATACAGGGGAAATGTACTATTACGGAAATTTGAACTGGATTTCGGAAAATTTTTGAACTCGTAGCTATTCGCAACTGGTTTAAAATTCAATAAATGAATTCTAGGCTGATTCTCGTACTCGTCTGGAACGGACTGGTTCTGGCTCGTACTCGGATCGGAAAGATCAAACGGCGGCGGTCGGTCTGGGCGGCTATTACTCTGAAAGTAAACGGTGCGGATTCGAGAATTCGAATTACGGGCGGCCGGGATCTGGAATCACTCTGGCGGGCTCGGGCTCGAAATATGAAGCAGCGGTCGGACTCGCTTTCGGTTAAACTGGAAAATAAACTGGTGCGGACTTACGAAAATTAAACGGCGGTCGGTAAACTTTGTAGAACTGGTGCGGTCAAGGAAGAACAGGACTTCTCCCTTGCCGGGTCGGAACCCAAAGATCCTGCTCTGGGGCTGGAGCGTCTTTTTATACCTCCTAAATCGCATTAATTATTCTCAGCACAATTTGTTTGTTGGTGGGAGATTTGCTGAACGGGGAAGAACATAGTGGGGACTCGATGTGAAACGTGACTTGGCACGCCGCGGACGCCTTTCTCGCAAACTACGCGGTCACAAAATTTAATATAAAATTCATTTCGACCGCGCACTAAAAAACTTCGTTACAACCTTCAGTCGCGGACTGTATTTGTTGGAAGAACAAAGTATGAGATAAATTTTGTTTTACATATATTGTGTTTTCCTGTAAGCTGCGTGGTCGGTTGGACTAAATACGTGCGCCGACGACGCTAGCTCGTTTGCTTGAGCCCTCATATATTAATATTTCTAATTGTAATTCAAACTTTGGCGTGATAACTCTTGTCATTTTTTTTGTTGTACCGTCGTTACTAAGAGTTTCATTATATGTGTTTTAAAATTTACTGCCTCTTTTATTTATGTGTACTCTGTATGTGTTTATGTAAAAATTTTGCAAGCTTCAAATATATATGGGAGGAGGCACAATAAGGTAGGTTCCATTCCCGTGAGCTGTTGGCTTCTCGGCCTTCCACGAGGATCTACTCAATCAGCTGGACTTGGAAGGTGGCGCCCACTTGTTTTGATTCGCCTTGTACATAACTAAAGATTTTCTCCCATAAGGGATTTTCACGAACTCCCCCTACTCCTCTGAGCTAAGCTGTAGGCCCTTTTCGAAACATCAAGTTTGTTACGAATCGTCGAAAAAGCTCAATTGGTCGGTAACAAATTGGCGCCGCATCGCGAGTCTTTTTTGCGACGGTAACAATATTCATACAAATTCTACATGCCAGATTAATGTAGACTGTATTTATGTAGATTTACTTAAATGTTTAATTTAATTTAATAAATAAACGCACGCAGATAAATTCAGAAAACGGATTTTTGCTTAAATCCGAATGTGGGATTTAAAAAAAATCCGGATAGCGGATTATTTAGGGTAAATCCGGATATCGTGTTTTTCGGATATATCCGGATACCGGATTTTCCGGATGAATCCAGATAGTGAATTTATCGGATAACGGATTTGCAAGACGGATTTTAGCCGGATAGTAAAAATCTGGCGGATTCCGGATTATTCGGATACCGGATAATTTAAAATCCGAAATCCGGATTTTAAAATGTAACGGATTTGACAGCACTAAGAAATACTACAGAAAGCTTTAGGCATGTATATCTTACGGTAGCAAATCCGAATTGAGGTATTATGTCTAGTGTGTAGTTTATATAAGGCTTCAGAGATGGGCTTTCTGAATAACTCAGTAATTATGAAGGCGGCCGTGGGCTAGAGGTTAACGCGTTAGACTTCTACGCTGAAGGTCTGGGTTCAATTACATCGGATATTTAACGGCCGTTCTCCCTCGCAAAGCAATGGCAAACCGAGGAGGTATTCTGGTTAGTAAATCTTCTCTGGAGTTACAAGTATTTACACTTTCCGTGGTTCGGAGCCCACGTTACGCTGTAGGTCATCTATGTCTGTGGCACTCTAAACGCCCAATGCAGGCATAAGAGACACGATCGCTACAGCTCGTAAAGATAAAGTACTCGAAGAAGAGAAGAGAAGAAGGTGCTTCATATCTCTATCGCGTACCAAAATTAAGAAAACTACTAGCTGAATTAGTAGATTATTGGTCCAAGCTTCCTTATTCTAGCTAGTGTTTCGCATAGTTTTGTTTTTGCGGTGATCCGAAAGTTAGTATCATTTGGATTGCAGGTGTGAACGAGCATCAAAATACAGAATTTTCTCAAAATTATAACCGCCATAAGACATAGTTCAGGAAAGAGTAACCGATCTGTAGAAGAACCCTGTGTACAATCTTAGTTTTAATAACGTAGAATATAATTTGTGAAACTAATAATAGAATAGAAACATGTATTAGTTAGGCTTCTGGCCGGTTCCAAAATTGTTTAAAAAATTATCTGTCTTATTACGTTTTATTAATTCTATTAAATAAACTAACGTTTCCGAGATATAGGCGACACCTACGTACACGGGGTTTCCCACCTCGGATACATAATATATAATATACAAGGTATTCTTAGTTCAAAAACAAGCTAGGGACCTCTATGGGGCAGTGCGAACAAGCGCTGCCAGTTGAGGTCACAGCGAAATGCGGCACAATCGGCCGTGGGGTCAGACCCCGGCAAACAAGCAAAACAGTCCAAATAAACATATATTCGTAATTGCATAGTTGCGTAGATATACAATTATTTTATTTACCACACAATATGTACCGGTCTAAGTAAATTGCATGTTCTTAACTGAACATTAAGTAGGTTTACTACATTTTTGTTAAAATTTCTTTGTTGTTGGACGTATCTTAATTAGACATTTTTGCTATTGTTGTCATACCCCCGATTACATAATCCTGTGGAAGGGTAAGTATATATGGCTTCTGTTTATGGTTTAGCATGCAATTAATGTCTGTAAAAGTACTATTTCGAAGTTTGGGAGAGAGGGGAAGCGTGAAAGTCAGGGAAACTAGGTAAACAGCAATTGGGAGAAGTAATTTTGGCGAGAGTTGAAGAAGATCCAACAATAAGTACAAGACGAATTTCGGCCATGGAAAATACGAGCAAAAGCACATCTTGGCGAATTCTTAAGGAGCAGTCGTTACGTCCCTTTCACTATCAACCGGTGCAAGCTGTAATCGAAGGATACATGAAAACACAGGGGCTTTTCGTCGTTGGGCTATAATTTAAGAACAAGTAAAAAAAGAATATCTTATTTACCGATGACGCCACTTTTACGCGAAATTGTATTGTTAATTACCACAATGCGCACGTAGAGAATGAACAAAATCCTCGTGCAATAGTTGTTGAGACGCATATCATCGACGGCGCTTTTCGAGCAACGTTTCAGCTAGAGTTGTAGGAGATTAATTACTAGGACCCATTTTTCTTCCAAGTAGGCTAACAGGAGTTCCACACTTTCAGTTCTTACGAAACGAATTGCAAGCAATATTTGATGACCTGCCGTTACAAAGTTGTCTAAATTCTTAACTTATCCACGATAGAGCACGCACAGATTATACCGTAGAAGTTAGAAACTACTTTAGAACACATTTGGCAATAACTGGATTGAGTGAGGTAGTCCTGTGCCATTGCCGCCTCGTTCACCAGATCTAAATCTGCTAGATTTTTGCTCATTAGGTTATCTAAAACAACTAATTAGTTTACTTTGAACCTATTTAAGACCTAGATGATTTAAATACCAACTCCAAAAGGGTGCCATAAGTTACACTTTATTGCACTTTTATATTGTATAATACATAAATCCAATACTCAAAATTACCGAATGTGGTCCGCTGACAATTTGTTATTGTTTCGTAAAGAACCCTTAAAAATAAAACTAATATCTAACACACATTACATTCTTATTAGAACACAATCATACATTGACATCAAAGAATATAACAGCAACTATACTCGTCAGTGATGATAAGCGTAAATTAGAAATACTTGAAACCTTTCGAAATCACAAACACACTTTAACAAATACACCTTTAATGAATGAACAAATTGAGGTCATAGATTCTCCGCCATTGAAAGTTTTGGAATATAAGATCTCAGCGAAGTCCAAAATCAATATCCAGTCAAGGACTATATATTTTCTAGACCAGTGGTTCTCAACCTTTTCACTACTAGGGACCACTTAGTACCCTTCAGAATCCTAGGCGGACCACATACGATAGAATTAATATTTCCACAACAGTTACATAGGTCGTTTTTAAATGATTCAGAATATTGTTTTTTTGGCAGCCATTCACAGTTCATACATGTAACAGAAATTGGGTATCGATATAAAATCAATCGGCCATCCCTCCAAAAGTATGAAAACTCTTAGTCCCTAGTTAAAATTAAATTTCTTTCTTTTCTATACAGGGTGTTAGGGAAGTCGACCGAAAAATTTCTAGGGTAGAATTAGGGCGCAAAATGAAGTCGAATATTCCTTTGCCATTTTTGGCCCAGATGCATAGTTTCCCCATAAATCCGTGTTAAAATTGGTGCCGCAAATTTTTTGAACTGCTGGACTCTGTAATGCATTGTTTTTTGAAACCTAGCATGTTACTTGCAATACTTTTTTAATATGTCAGTTTTTGTTATTTGTTAAAAATTTGACATTTTCAGTAGAATAATCTGTCGATAATTTTTCGGTGTATTTATTCAACGGAAATGGTAGGATTTACATCTGCAGAATATGGCGATATGCTTTGTGTGTATGGGGAATGTGGTGGCAATGAATTGCTGCAGTTTGGCGTTATGCAGAGCGCTTTCCACAACGTCGAATACCACATCGAGAAACATTCACAGAGGTGACATAAAGGGTTACAGAGACAGGATCCGTCTTTCCTAGACCACACGAAGCAGGGAGAGAAAGACAGGTGCGAGTCTTGGACGCTGAAGTAGAGATTCTCCATCGTGTTGAAAATGATGCGTCAGTTAGCACACGCGAAATAGCGCGAGAAGTAGGTGTAAGCCATTTTACCGTCTGGAGAACTTTACATGAGAACTTTCTTTATCCATACCACGTGCAACGGGTTCAAAGCTTAGAGGAATATGGCTATGCCCCTAGGATTAATTTCGGCCGGTGGCTTTTGCAGAAGACTGAACAACATCCAGAATTTCTTTCCAAACTCCTTATGACAGACGAGTGTTGCTTTACCAAGAATGGTACACTCAATTATCATAACACTCATGTCTGGGCGGATGAAAATCCACATAAAGTCCGTCAGAAAAATTTTCAGCGTCCTTTTCTATCAACGTTTGGGCAGGAATTGTTAGGGATTTTCTAATTGGTCCTTTCGTGTTACCCGCTTGACTAAACGGTGCACACTATTTGCAGTTTTTAAGGGACGATCTACCCTATCTGCACTTGGACATAACATTCTCAAATAGATGGATTGGCAGAAATGGACCTATTGCTTGGCCGGCCCGAACACCTGATCTGAATAGTTATGATTTTTTTCTGTGGGGACATATGAAAGCTGTTGTGTATCGTACCTACACCTGTAAGAAATTCTGAAGATCTCCAGAAACACATGATGACTGTTGCTGAAGCATTTGCAACGACGTAGAAATTCTTGCCAGGGTAGAGAGTCCTTTACGCGCAGAGCTAGAGCTTGTATCAGGCCAGACGGCGCCCACTTTGGGCAATTTATGTTCATTTTTGTATTGATTAATTTTTTATTTCCTGTTTATTTGTTTACATGTTTCTTAAAAAGTAAAGTTTTTAACATTGATAGTGTTGCTTGTGGTGTTAATGGGAAATGAAAACAAATCTAGCAAAAAAAAAACAGATCGATCAATTTTTTCACATGCTAGATTAAAAAATCGTGCAATACCAAAGTTTAATTTCAGCAGTCTAAAAAATTTTTGGCACTAATTTTAACAGTGATTTATGAGGAAACCGTCCATTTAAGCCAAAAATGGCAAAGGAATATTCGACTTCATTTCGGCCACTGATTCACCCCTAGAAATTTTTCGATCGACTTCTCTAACACCCTGTATTTATCAAGAAAATATTTAAACTTACTTTATACATTTGTTTGTATTTGTTACTATTTGCTCAAATTGTAATATGATGGTAAATTCAAGTCTTTAGGCTTGAATGTCATGCTCATAGAACATTATAAATAAGCGCTACTTATTTATACATTCACACATATAACTCGGTAAAATGAAATGAAACCTGAAGTTTTATCAACGTATTTTATTAATTATAAAATAAAAAGACATATTGATATGAATTCAAATTAATGCACACACTTTAAGTCCAAACTAACTATTCACATGTATACAAATATGCAAATCCGTAATAACTATGAATTTAATTAAACTTATTATATAAAAATGTGAACCAAAATGAAATAAATCAGTAGTTGGAGGCCTAAAAAGTTCATAGTGTTCATGTTCGCTTCGCGGACCACATGAAAATTGCCCGCGGACCACAAGTGGTCCGTGGACCACAGGTTGAGAATCACTGTTCTAGACCACCCACCAATGGTCACTATTGGCAAGCTAGTTAAGGATCTTCGCGCCAGTTGGCGCCGCAATCGCCTAGGATTTTGAAGTAATCACGGCGCTACGTCGTAATTTTGTTGGTATTAGAGTGAAATGCCGATAGATAAGTCATGTGTTTTCCCAAACACTAAGTTGCCTATTGGTCTTAAAACTAATCCTCTTATTCAACCCATATAACAAGCTTCTCTCTTTCTTAAATGACTCAGTTTAAGTCCTCAGGCGATGTATTTTATATTTTACAGTAAAACTTTGAATATTGAAGGTTAATAAAAATCGTTTTCTTTTTTCGATGATATAAAAATATTAGACACGCAGGATCCGCCAAAAGTATGAAAACAGTTTATTTATTTATATTTTTGCAGTAAATCTTCGAATATATTAATATAAAAATTGTTTTGTCTTTTCGATTATATAAAAATGTGCTGGGTTTGGTGTGTTAGTTATCTATGGTTTCTTTTATCAAGATAATAGATCCTGACTGTTATTAAGAGAGATTAAACAGAACGAGGATTATAGGATTTAGTGGTCTGCATTCTTAAGAAGCAATAAGTTACACTATAATGACGTTATGCACCTTTGGCTCTTGTTAATATCTTGATAAGCTTTTGAAACAAAAAATACCAAATTGCTTAATATGTAATCTTTAGAAAGAAGTTAATCATTTTCAGTTAGTTCTTGCAACATTGTGGCAGGCATGCAAAATTAATGTTAGTGCTTTTTCAGTCTCTTTGAGTAAACTTCTCAGCATTGTTTAGTGGTTGAAGTGCTTTTCTTGTCAATATTTTTCATTATGATGCAAAAAGCCAGTAATAAGTGCATGTACAAAAACTGTGGAGAAAACCAAAGAACAACTCCAGGACTTCATATGTTCCTTTTTCCTGTTAAGGATGAAGGAAAATGTAAGCAGTGGATTATAAATTCCGGGGGTAAGTCTCTATATCTATTACAATTAGTAAGTTTTATATTTTATATTTAAAATTATTTGGAATCTGGATTTACGGATTTGTTTTTATAGGAGAATCTACTTTACTGAATATGTCGCCTACAAAACTAAAAAGTAAAAAACTTTGTGAAGATCATTTTGCAACTCCTGCTTTCATCAATTCTTCGAAACACAGGCTAGTCCACAACGCTGTACCAATACCATTTGGAAATTCGTTTGCTATTGATTCTATAGAAGAAGTCAATGCAACTGTACCACCGCTACCATCACTTCTATCAACTACTTTAGTAGAAATTGAGCCCCTTTTTTTCAGGAGGACAAAAGATCCTAAAACTTATGAACGCCTTCAACAAATACGGCTGGAAAAAAATGTTTCTATCGAAGATGTTTCTATAATGTCTCCAACGCTTAAATTCATTTTAAAACACGATTTTAATGCACCATTATCTCCTAAATCGCCAACTATAAAAGTGAGCTATAAGAGGCCAATTATTTCTGGTGGATCGCGGGCACAAGTTGTAGCAGCGGATAATAAAAAATCCCTTAAAATTAAAGCACAACGGTCAGAAATATTACGCCTACGAAGAAAAGTAAGAAGGATGTCCGCTCAGAATGAGAAAAAAGAAAGAAATATGTTTCTAAAAGCACAATTAGAACACAAATCCCGCCAACGTTGGGGACCTGATATGATAAATTTTTCCATGAATATTTATTATACTTCTCCGGCATCTTATAGAAAATTAAGAAAACAAGGTATTAATCTTCCAGGCATTTCGACTTTGCAATCGTATCTAAATAAGATAGTTATACTTCCTGGATTTTCAAATGATGTTTTTTCACGTTTGAAAATAAAAGTTCGGGACTGGCCGACTCAACAGCGGCTTTGTGTTCTAATGTTCGACGAAATTGCCATAAAAAAAATTTAGAGTACAGCAAAAAGCACGATATGATTGAAGGTTTTCAAGATGTAGGAGAACTAGGAAGAAGTAGTTTGTATGCATCTCAAGCTCTAGTTTTCATGATATCTGGCCTGTGTGGCAAATGGAAAATTCCAGTGGCGTATTTTCTTTCTGCCAATGGTACAAAAGTAGATCATTTAAAAGATTTGTTAATAACATGTATCAAAATATTGGGAGAATGTGGATTAATTGTCAAAGTGGTTGTATGCGACCAAGGATCAAGTAACAGATCAACAATTGCGCAATTAAATATAACAAAAAATAATCCGGTGCTGCAAATTGGAAACAACAACATATGTATATTTCTCTTATGATGTACCTCACCTCATAAAAAGTGTAAGAAATCAGTTGATAGCGAATGATTTTGTATTTAATAATAAGAAAGTTTCCTGGAATGTTATTCTACAAACGTACAATTTAGACAAGCAAAGTGAAACGGCTAGATCATTACCAAAATTATCAGATCAGCATATATACCCGAATAACTTTCAAAAGATGAGGTGTAAATTAGCTTTTCAGGTTTTCAGTGATTCTATGGTCGCTAGTATTCGAACCGCGATATCAACGAAGCAGCTACCGATATCGTATATAACAACAGCCGAGTTTATAAAATTTATGAATGATCTTTCAGATTCACTAAATAGCTCAAATTTGTACACAAAAAATAAAAAGCGCGCCCTCTTATCCCAAAAAAATGGCCACATAAAAGACATTTTAGAAAATAGTTTAACGACGATGGCAACATTAACAACCGCCGCAGGGAAAGTACCGCCCTGCTTCAACGAATTATTTCAATCTATTAGAGCGTGTTTATTGTTGTATGATGATTTAATAATAAATTATGATATAGAATTTTTGTTAACTAGGCGCTTAACACAAGATGCACTAGAGAATGCATTTGCCATTTTCCGTCAAAAAGGAGGTTCAAATGACAATCCTACAGCTAGAAGTTTTAGGTTGTCATTTAGACATTTATTCCGTGCAAATTTAAAAAAAAATACATCGGCTTCGAATTGCGAAGAGGATCACCAGGAGTTTATTTTTAATGTGCATGATTCACCTTCATCTCTTGTTCTGTCTGCCCCGTCGAACATCGAAAATATCGATATAGAGACTGATGAGGACGATGTCTCAATGAAACACAAAATAAAAATCGTTCAAAGGTATCAAAAACAACCTTAGAAGATTGTTCAGTGCGATATACAGCCGGTTTTGTATTGCGCAAATGTTTACAGAAATTTAAATGTAAAATCTGTGAAACACAGTTAAAACTCGTACCAATTGCTCCAAGAACACATGAAGCCAATGAACTGTTGATACAAAACAAAACCTATAGCTATAATGGAAATACATGTTGTGCTAATCTTTGTGCACTGAATAACTTAACCAACGCAGTTGTCAATACTACTTTAAAAGTATTTGTAGATTTTTATCCTTCATTAAAATATAAACAGAAGTTGATTAGCAAATTATACAAAATTGCTGAAACAAAAATTACATCTGATTTATCATTTTTCCAAAATTCAATGGAATCCTGTAAAACGCACAGAAAATTTATTGTTCGATATACATTACAAGTTCGGTTATTAAAACAAGTAACTTGGGAATCAAGAACAATTTGTAAAAATAAGAGAAAAATAGAAAGAAAAGTGAAAAAGATATCTCACAAATAATAGTTTTTAGATTTGTTTGTTTTACTTAGTTTGTACTGTGTTTGTATGTTTTTTGTTTGTATTCGTATTGTGACTGATTGTTCCAGTGCATTTGTTATGCCGTATTATAAATGTGTTTACAATTACATTATTGTCACTTTTGATGTTTTTCATGATATGATAATACTGTATTACTTATTTTGTTTGCTGTTAGTTTAATATTTTTATTGATAAAAATACATAAATGATCATTTCCAATATTTTACAAATAAAAATTATTTTAAAATGTTCGTTTTTAGTTATTTTAACAAATATTTGCATAATTTTAGTGATTTGTGTTTATACCTGGGTCTAGGAAAGGTTAATCCTTGGTCTACTTAAAATACAGTTGCTCAGGAAAATAATCCCTTATTGCAATGTATATTTGAGCATTACTTTTTCATTTCATGCTGCAACTGCCACCTGACGCGAAAATCCTACCGCTTATTTTGCCAAAACCATTCTTACATTGAGTTTAGAGGTCTAGAAAATATATAGTCCTTGATCCAGTGTACTAACTTTTCTCTAACTACAAATGTTTATATTGATATTATGAACGTATATTTCACTGCATTACTATGTATAGGGTGTTTCGGAATTGCACGGCACTATTTTATGGATGTGTTCTCCAGTACGAAATAAACAGAAAAGTTTATACGAACATATGGTTCAAATTAATTTATTACCGAGATACTGAAAGTTAAAGATATTTATCTAAAAATAAAACGTTCAGAATAGCTGTTCAAAGTGTTCTCCATTTTGTTGAATGTAGCATTCAGCACGACGAATCCGTACTTCTTTGGTACGCCTTATAACATCAGGACGACCCTTGATAGTTGCTGCAGCTTCCACGATGCGATGAGACACTAAATAATTTAATGGCGTTAGATTAGGAGATCGTGGTGGCCATTCCCCTGGTCCGTTTCGACCAACCCATCGATTACCATATGCTGTGTTTAAATAATCAGTGACAATATGAGAACAGTGAGTAGGGGCACCTTTATGCATAAACCACATCCCCTGCCTATTGGCAATCGGAATGTGTTCTAGAAGGTCATACAGATCATTTTGCAAAAAATGCAAGTAAGATATTCCTGAAAGTCTTGTTGCTGAAAAGAAGGTACCGATGAGAGTGTCACCAAGAAGACCACACCAGACGTTTAATGAAAAGGTATGTTGGTAATGCATACTAGCAGTCGAGTGAGGGTTTTCTTCGTTCCAAGTATGGGCGTTTCGAAAATTAGTAATACTATTTCTTGTAAAACATAATTCATCGGTAACCAGCAGGCAGCTCAGGAAGTTAGGATCTCATGTAAATTGTCGAATTAAGCATTGGCAGAAATTTCTGCGCTTGTTATAATCTTCTGGTAACAGATCTTGCACAGGCGGAGCGTGAAATGAATACAATTGTTGCTCACACAATGTTCGCCATACGATTGTACATGATACATTGAAACGAAGTGACAATCTTTTGGTGCTAGTACTAGGAGATAACTGAACAGCATTGAGTATCCCTTCTTCAACGTTTGCAGTTCGTCGAAATCTTTGCCGGCTAGCGTTTATTCGTGCAGGCTTTAGCGTGCCAGTGTCCCTAAGACGTCTTTCAATGGCTTCAAACGTTTTACGATTTGGTATTCTTCTAGTGGGAAATGTTTCATGGTACCTTCGAACAGCTGCAGCGCCATTTTTACATACCTCACCATAAATTAAAAGCGTGTCTGTTTGTTCTGTAAATCTGAACAAATTTGTGGTGTCTCCCATGACAATAACAAATTGCAGAGTCTTCAAAGTACTATTAACTCAGACGAAAACGAGCATGAACTAGTAAAACAGGTTACTTAATACTAATCAACAGATTTAATGACGGATGTTTAATCATCTGTTAAAAAAATAAACGATATGCAGTAAAACTAGAAAATCTAACATTGTTCAAGGAAGTATCTTCAACCATAGAATTGATTTGCTACGAAAGCTTTCATAATCTCAAAAATAGAGGCCTCCTTTAAATTTAGATAATGAACCAATTACTAACTCATTTTAAATTCATTTGTTGACAATAATTCCTTAACCGGCTAGCCGTAACGAATCCTAATGGGGATTTAGTATTTGAGTCTTTGCTGGCTAGATTATTACTTATTAGCATTGCAATTCCATTGTTGGCTTGGTGAAGGATTTATCTCCAGATGTATTCCATAGCCAAGTTACTTTAGTTCGTTGTTAGTGCCTACTGGATGGCAACTTAGTTGCCGGAATGCACATTTAGGTGTTCTAAGGGAGAGAGAGGTAGATATATACATAGATAGAAAAATAGAGAGAGAGACAGAAAGTAAGCGATTAAGAAAGAGGCGCGAGAGGGATTGAGCTGCTGGAGGCAGAGACAGAGAGAAAGAGAGAGAAAAGACAGAAACGGGTTAATACAGTTCCTAACTCCTATATGTACTATGAGAAATCCTTAAAGGTAAACTCATAAAATAAATATTTGCCAAATACTTAGCTTCCATCGGTTTATTGCAAGACCTAATATCATTTAAGATTTTAGACGAGAACGGAAAACTTCGTGGACTGCTGAGTGCAAACGAAGCACAAGAGGGTGGCAAATGCGTGGACGGGTAGTGTACTGTTGTGCGCGTGCACTACATTTATCTGGTCGCCTTGCTTGGGATTGTTATGTTTTTGTTCTTGTTTGGGTAGCTACGAATTTTCCATAAACTAAACAACACGTTCTCCTAAACCTTGTTTTAATTTTAATATTGAAGTCTGGAACTCAACCCTGATAACAATAGTACCTAAGACGTTGTTGCCGCGAGTTTATAGGGAGTTGCTTCTATCCGATTAAATATGCTTTTGTAGACCGTACGTAATACTCTCCCTTTATAGAGCTACGATGCCTTTGAGAAAGTAGCAGGTAGAGCTGTTTCTTTTACTAGTTCCTGACAGCATTACGAGGAAGGTAATGTGACCAATACTACGCTTAGGCAGCCTACTTGTTATGTACTTTTCAAATTTGCCGCTACACTTGAATTCATTCCATAATTTGTTTGCCGCTTCGTAGGAATGAATATCGCTATTTTAATTAAAGTCTTATTTTCGGTTACCATTTTCGGTATTTTGTTTTGTCTTTCGAAGTTCGAGATATGTTAATAGTTTCCTTTGTGTGAAAACTGCAGACTTTTGTTTTCTTCCACGTTCGACCTCGAACGCTTCCTGGAACTCGTGTGTTAAACAAATTCCTTCTAGAATTTCTTGCGTAACATTTCAAAACGTGGTGTAATATCGTTTGGGAGAAGTGCAGGTCCCCATTGCATTTTGAGTTAGTCAGCCTTAGATCTCCGCCAGACTCCGGTCTTCGAAAATACCATCAATCGAGGGCCGTTACAAGAGTGGAAGTCAGACCTTCGAGAACGACGTGATGGGTAACCTGAGAGATCGTTTCCTTTTCTTCGCGGCGCTTTGCTATCCTACGTTTTACCGTACCGTTTTTGTTTGCTGTAGAGCAAAAGTAAATCGACTTAACCGTCGTCGGATATAAACATAAGCGATAGCAAAATGTACGCCCTGGTGTTGGACAATTAAAGATTATAATTGCTCCTGTCGCATTTAGTTCGGATCTTTGTGATGAAAAAGGGAAATCGTGCAAGTGTTTTGCTGGAATTTGGTTTGTTCCCGTCGCGTCGTCCGAAAAAGCCTCGCTTCTGTCTCCACGCTAGCTGGCCCAGTTGAAACCAGCTTGGCCCTCTACAGGGGCGTACCAGCTAAACCTCGTCCCAACTCTGCCCCAAAGGACGATGACTTCCTCCTCTCTATATTTTTTTGATTCCGCAACCGAAAATCGCCGTCGTCATGCCTGCCTCGTTTTGAGCCCTCCACCGGAATTCAAGGTAAAAAGCAACTTTCAGTTTTGTGTTGTGACAAACCCATCTTTTTTTGCTCGCGATAGCTTGCAGAATTCAAACTTAATTTCACGTAATTACAGGGAAAAGGCGACCTTCAGTCGTCATATGTGGTGTTAATTTGTGTTACAATAAAACTACTAGATTATATTCTATTTTTGTGAACTTCAGCGTCATTGGTGTTTCGTAGCTATTACAGAACGTAAATTTCGTTGCACCAGTGGCGGCGAGTCCAATTTCCTGAACGTTCAAGGGTTTTAATTCTGTACTTCAACCTTTTTGTGTTGTAACTTGTCATTTCAGTGTATTTTGCCATATGTTTCATTATATGTGTTTTAAAGTCTACTGTTTCTTATTGTGTCTTTTGTACTTGCTGCTGTAAGAATTTTGCAAGCTTTAAATATATGGAGGCCCAAAATAAAGGTAGGTTCCATTCCCGTGAGCTGTTGGCTTCTCGGCCTTCCACGAGGACCTACACAATCAGCTGGACTTGGAAGGTGACGCCCACTTATTTTGACTCGCCCTGTACACAGCTAAAAACTTTCTCCCATTAGCGATTTTCACGAACTCCCCCTACTCCTCTGAGCTAAGCTGTAGGCCCTTTTCCATCAAACTAGTTACGAATCGTCGAAAAAGCTCGATTAGCCTGTAACATACTATTACCCTAAGGTGCTACTGTAGGTACTAATTTCAAGCCGAGTTAATGGGAATTCTCTATGGAAAAAACAGCTAGATATTATGGCAGCTCCGTGTATCAAACTTTTGACATATTGTGTCGCAAGCCACGGCTGTGTTCACTAGTCTACACGGTCTATAAACAAATTAAATATTCATCGATTAAATTGCCAGAATATCCTCGTTATCTGCAAATATCTATAGCTGAGAGTAGATATTTATTAATGCCAATATACTTCCGTTTATTAAGTTTATAATTCTGAACTACTATTAACTTTCATACGTGGTATTCTGCATTATAATATATTATGTATCTGGAAGAACTAAATCTCAAGCTTCAAATTTAGTAATCAGAAATTCCGTAATTTTTATGTACAAAGTTTCAGTACACTTATCTGAAAGCCTCTTGTATTTTAATCTTGTTCATAATTTTAATGTAGAACTTGTTTTGCATATAAACCAAGTTTATTTTTCAATTAAAAGTTTAATGTTTCAGCTGCACAGAAGTGCAAGGAAAGCGCTATCTTTTCAGAACTATTACTAACTAATTCTAACTTTCATGCATTATTAAACTCTTCACAATGGAAACTGCAAGAGAATATCCTCTTCCGGTTCACTTTTTGTTTTACTCTATTGTATTGCGAAGCTATCCAACTATGTTTAAGTATTGAAGCTACTAAAGAAAGAGAATATTACTTAGATCAGTTTTACTTGCCTAAAGATGCTGGTTCCTTATTTTAGGGCCACATTTAAACCGTTTAAGAGGTACGTGATTAATCGACTTTGTAGTACGAACAGGAAATTATGCGCATCAGAGTTGTGTAGATAACGATTAGTACAAATCAATTCATCATATTCCGACTTTTAATTTATCAAAGTCTGACGGATATCGGGGGTGGAAAAGCAAGTTCTGGTGTAATACATCAAAATAATTAGCAGCTGTTGTTAAGCCACCTCAACATTTCGCCTTCGCAAGTCAAATACTTCTAGTTTGTTTAAATTGCAAATGAGAATTGAAGATGATACCCTAAGGAATAGTTTCATAAATATAACACGTGAAACATGCATACACAATATCTGCAGTATGTATTACTGCAGCACAATTAGTATTCTTGTCACCTAAGGCAGATATACGATGTTCTACATTAAACTAGTTAATTTGAATAGGTGTAGCTGGGAAGCTCGATAGGTAGGTTACGTACAAACCCAATAATAACGTTTTCCAAAGTTGTTTCTCCGCAATTCAATTTGCTGCTTGATAAAATTATTCGACTGGAAAATTGCAGGTCCAATTTTGAGATGTCTAATTCCAGCCAGTACAGATTGGAAAATTTATATACTTATAGAAATTGTAAAATAAAATCATGCGATTTGCATTCCGTAGCTTTAATATACGTTTGCATGTATTGGACTAGTATAGCTTTACTTTAAAAAGCATTAGCTTACTTTACAACATATGCACGTCTTATTCGGCATCCCTTTGCATTGCACCGTTCATCAAAACAAATTTCGCCGAATAACCCTCGTGTAACTTCACTTCGAATTACATCGAAAAGTACCAGTTATCATAACCTAAATGCAAGCGCCCCAACCTCATAAATACACAGCAAAGTTCCTGTAAGTTTCAATCCATGAAAATAGTATACAAGAATAAATATCGGCGAATATTACAGGCCACAAGCATTGAAATCGAGCCATTCATTGTAAAACCGCTAACCATCACGGTGATTAGGCCGAAAATTTGCAGAACAATAGATTTTATTGCTCCACAAACGTTTACTCTTGCATAGAAAATATATTTTTTGCATTCTATTTAGGGAGTTGCTGTAAAGCTACCTTCATGCATGATTAGCAGCAAACATACGCCCTCCACGATCTGCAAAGCAAAGATATCAGTGTTCCACTTAAAAAATCATACTTTTACTGAAGCATGTCAAATGTCAATAAGCAACACCTTTCCTTAGTTTAATAATTGGGATAGAAAGAGGGGTATAGAAAGAAACAATTCCTTTGCATAATCGTTTCGAACTATTGTATGTAACTAATAATATAATCTGATAGTTATACTTGAAACCTATTATGTGAATGTGCAAAGGTAAAATGGACGTGACGTTGCATGTATGAAGTGTCATAGCATTTGGAGGTGACTTAAATCTAGTTTAATCAGAGAAATTTAAGTTAGTAAAAAGCAGCGCAGTATATAGGGTAGAGTGGTCAATGCAGTGCGTAATAATAAGAGAAAGACCTTGGTATAAATTTAATAATAAAAAAAGTGGTAGCATACGGGTAGAGTAATCTCATTAGATGAATAATTAGCCAACCAATCGTACAACAGTGAATGAAAACACAGAACTAAGGGTTGTGTTTGGTAATAATTACTAAAATTGGAGAAAAAATTATGGAGATACTAGATAAGATAGATGCACAGTTCCCATTAAACAAGAAACTGCTCCCTGGAAAGAGCTAATAGAGGAACAAGCTATAAAAATTGAAATGCTAGAAACAGAAAAGAACTTAATTATATATGGAATAACAGATAACAGGAAGGAAGCGAAGAAGGAACATCGAACTTAGTGGATAAACTAGTGGAAAATATGATTATCTAGCGACATCGAAGTGAAATGGAACGGAAAACTAGATCATGTATCAAGGCAAAAAATACCAATGAAAACAGATTCCTGCAACAATAAAGTGGGTAGGATGAAGAAGGCTAAGAAATTTAGCAGGATAACAGGAAGGAAGCGGAGAAGAAACTTAGAACTTAGTGGATAAACTAGTGGAAAATAGGATTTTGTAGCGACATCGAGGTAAAATGGAATGGAAAACTAGATTATATATCAAGGCAAAAAATACCAATAAAAAACAGATTCCCGGAACAATCGAGTGGGTAGGATGAAGAAAGCTAAGAAATTAAGCAGTATAGCAGGAAGGAAGCGGAGAAAGAACTTAGTGGATAAACTAGTGGAAAATTGGATTCTGTAGCGACATCGAGGTAAACTGGAATGGAAAACTAGATCATATATTAGGGTAAAAAATACCAATGAAAAATAGATTCCTGGAACAATCAAGTGGGTATGATGAAGAAGGCTAAGAAATTAAACATTAGGGGAACATGGGGCAACATAATTAAAATAAGTAGTATTTAATGCGATTCTACAGTGTAATAAATCGGTAGTCGATGGGACGAAACGCTTTGTAGAAAAAGTAGAACAAGCTACACTGGCAGACAAGAGGAGGCGTTAAGAAACCCACCAAGTCAAGAACGGTAAGCAAGAGATCACTAATAAAAGAATGAAGACATTGCTAAATAAATGAAAGCGACTAAATGTAGGAAGCTAACAAAACAACTGTCAAGATTCTACGAGAAGATATAGCCTACACCCAATTGTAGTGATTATGAGAAACTACATGAAGATAATCAAAAAATTGAAAAATCTGGACAGAAACTTTGAAATAATGAATAAGAAATAGGAGAGAGAGAAAGGCAGAAGACATATAGTAGACGAAGGTTATAGAAATAGTGAGGGATATAAAAGAATAACTGTGTTAGGCCAGAAGACAAACTACGGGCAATTAAAGTAAAGCAAAGTTAAAATGACATTAAATTGATAAATTAAAGAGGGTACCTGTATTGAATAACCTGCTAACCCCAAGTCCTTTACAATACGGCGACGCAAGGAAACAATTTCTATATTTTGCCTTTGCAGATTTTAGCCATTCGAGATTTAAGCTTTTTGAGATGCTTGATTTGAGATATTTACCGGGAATTGCTTTAATCAAACTTGAATGTGTTTACTAGAGATTAGTTTTTTTATACATATGGACAATCTTCTTCATGTACTTCCTTATTCTCTCAACTCATCGCTAGATGTGCAATGGCATTCCTTTTTTTGTATTTTTGCAGCCACTACTAGCTTACATTTTTTGGAAAATAATTTCTCTAAACTGCACCGAAAGTATTTCGTCAAGTCTTTTTCTAATTCTAACAGCTAAATGCTTTCAGTCGTTTTCTATCACCGCAGTTATCAAACCTACGATGTAATTTTGTCTCTTCTAAGTTGTGATTTCTGATGTTTTTTGATCTAAGTGTTTAACAAACTGTTTTTTAAGTATGTTTATCATACATGCTGAAGTGCAGCCGCAAATTTAGTATTAACTGATCTGTTGGTCACAGTCTTTTACAAGTTATTACTACTACTATTCGTTTATGATAAGAAAAGCACCAATACATCATTCCAAAACGTATAGTAAGCCCGTTAAATAAAAAATAAGATAAGTTAAAATAGATGCTAATTTACATTTATTGAAATTATCTTTCCGTCTATACAGCCTTTATAATCATTATTGCAGTTAATGTGGCGGAGCTGGTCTATTCACCAAAATTGATAATGGGTCAGCGACAGGCTCGGCCATAATCATATCAGTAGCTAGAACAAAATATATAAACAGTTAACAACAGAAAATTATCCATATTACATTATAATTTTACTTTATGAAAACTACAAGTCATTTTTGTTGGTTACGTACGTACTTGAACTCCCCTATGAAAAAAATATAGTTTTCTATGAAGTTTAATATCGATAGTTATTGGTACGGTAAAAAAGCCGAAAATATTAACAGTACGTAAACAATAAGGTAAAGTACTACAACGTAAAACAGATGTAACAATAACGGCGGCTGAGGATAACAATACATTTTCTTAGTATAATTCGTTTACTTATTTACTTCGACGAAGTTTTGGTACAGCTATTAAACGATCCTACATTCACAATAAACTAAATACCAGTTAAATTGATAGTATGATAACCCACTAAAAGAAATCGTATCTATTATATCTGACAGAAAGGGAGAAAAACCACAACCAGAAAAATTATATATTTAAGTCATCCGCCTAGGTGTAGTCCATGGTTTCTGCAAATTTTCATTAATATTGTAACGCCCCATAACATCGTAATAGTCACATGTTATGAGAATATTAGATTAATAAATAAACACTTAAATCTACTCTACGCGAACGGTTTTTGCAAATGTGTACATAGATGAAATGCAAGTTCGTAAGCATTTTCTCGCAAGATAAACAATGCTGCTTGATTTTCTAGTGTTAAGCCTGAATTTAAAAACAAAGTGTAAGTCTGTAGCATATTCGAATCCACACTTACCCCCTTAAAGCATATTTAATACTCTTTTACGATTTAATTTCGGACAAATAGAAGAAACCGCTTTTGAGCGAGTATGTCTGAGGAACATACAATATTCAATCATCATACAAGGCCTGCTAAGCGGGCTATCGTAGCCGCTATTACTTCAACAACTTTATATAAAACTTAAAATATCTCAATTTACTCACTTACAAGAGGTAATTTCAGATTGGAGAAGAAATTTAAATTTAGGTATTATTTTTCATATATAACCGATCTCATTAATTTAATATTAAATACAAAAAAATAAACACTTACCCATACATGCAAACGCTACCAACACGACAAATATTTGGTTCAACATTTTGAAATGTAATAGCGGTAGCAACGGTTTTTTCAGTTTAAAAATTGTGAAGCTGTTCCTGTTTATATACTGCGAATTTATGCATTTAAGGGATTTAAATTACTAACACACAATGCCGTGAAATTCCAATTTATTTATTTACCATTATTCTGTGGAACACAACTTTTATTATTGGTTGTAAATCTGATAAGGTTGCGAAACCTCAGAATTATTTGCAAATGCATTAAAAAAGAATAATAAATTAGTGGTACAGTTCGAGTATGCATTATACAGACTGTTCCCTAAGAAATGTCGAAAACTTCAGGGAATAATTGCATGATCAAATTTTAAACAAAAAATGAGATTTAAAATTTTTCCCAAAATTCTTTGTTTTCGAAATACAGAATGCAGAATATTTCCGAAAAATAATTAATCAACATATTACTATCGGGTATTAAATAAATTTTTTAAAGTGTCCTTGTGCTAGTACGCCTGCTGTCATGCTTCTTACCATTGATTGCCATACACGTTCGAAAATTGCAGGTGTATTTCTGATAGAATTAATAGAGTCGACAATTCAGCTCCGCAAATCATTTACGTTTTGGAGTTTTGTATGTTAGTGATCTGACATGCCACTCAAGAAAATCGTTTAGGGGATTTACATCTGGCGATGTCGTTGACCATACTTTCTCCGCTACGTCCATTCAATGTCCTCTCATGACTTGTCCAACAGGACCGTGTCAGCAACTCACATATTATTCTTCAGCTGTGTCAAATATCTTCCAACAACACATGTAGCTCTTCGGCAAGAGAATGCTGGTAAGAATCGCTAGTTAACAAAATGATGCTGGAATCAGTTTTCAATAATGACTTGCGGATTTTCAGCTCACAGGTGATCGTTATGAAAGTTTTTAATGACATCCCTAAAAAGACTAGCTTCGTCTGTGAAAGATATTTCAATGAAAAAGTTAGGGTTTCGAGCGACAGCTTCAAGTAACAACTGAGAGAAGCAGAAACCACGAGGGAAATCACGTGGCCACAAGGCTTGCACATGGTTTATATGGTACGGGTAGATCTGTTAGGATTTTAAAATTTTCCATATTTTATTATGGTTTACATTGAACTGCGTCGCAACTTTTCTTGTACTAGTGGAATTAAGTTCCTGTATTTGAAGTACTTCTATCTCTAGTTGTAGTGCTGTAACCGTGGTTGGCCTACCGGCAAGCTTAGTGTATTTCAGAACTTAGCTAGATTTCCTCAGTGTAATATGAATTCGCGTAAACGTCTTATTACTTGGTAATCGTCTATCTAGTCTATCTAGAAACCTTTCATGGTACATTCGCCTTGCCTTCAATGCATGTCTGGCCATAAGAGTAATGCGTATCAGCTTCTTCAGCGTTTGCAAACTCGAGCATGTTTAAAAAATAATACTAATCATAAGTTACAACGCAAAAAAATCATTATTTCAATGACAACTTCAAGTTTCTGACAATTTAAAAATTTTGAAATATCTCACGAATTCTTATTCCAATAAAAATAAGAAAATTATATATTTTTCAAATATGCAACACCCTGTATTTCGAAAAAAATAGCATCTTTTGGGACAACATTTACTCTTAATTTTTGAATAGATTCACCTATTGAAATTTTCGACATTACTTAGGAAAGCTTCTGTATCTCTATTTAAAATAATCTGATAAGTTGGTTATTTCGGGTTTTTTATTGCCTTTTGCAAAGTGTATACGATTTATTTAAATGTACCTATGTGTTAATGTTTTCTCCCGCAAAGTATAAAACCATGAAATAGTATATACAAAATCTTTTGTTCAATGTCATTGTATTGTTCTTTTTTCGGTAAAATATTAGCTACGCATATATACCGGACCGTTATATCTTTATATTATAATAAACTTATCGTAGAATCACGGCCTATTTTTCCAATAGGCCCGATAGGCCAGTGCCTAGGGCCCCTGAGTCAGGGGGCCCCACGCTCGACCCAACTGTGACTGTTTAAAACAACAGTTTATTTATATTTAAAAATTATTTGATAAATTTAGCTACCATTTATTATTTATTATTATTACGATCCGAAATCCAAATTCAACTACCAGAATACGGAAAAGAAAAAAATGTTTTGAAGAAAGTTCTTCTGAGGAAATTGGTTTTATGGGGCATGATAACATTAAAATAAACACTTTTTTGTAATTAGCGACAAATTAGTCATGGAGTTAAAAAGAAGGCAAGAATCTTACAATTCTGTTAATAATATTTTCAATATATTTTTTGTGGATAATTCCGAACGGGATTTCAAAACAAGTCTTAAAAATATTGAACAATATTACAATCAGGATATCGATGTAAATGACCTAGAAAAGGAATTAATGCAATTTAAGGAAATGTGTAAATCTAGCAACATTGTTCAAAATCCTGAAAAAACTGTTAGAGTTGTTAATCGAAACTAACACTGTCTCGGGCTCACCGGCTTCGGTGGTCTAGTGGTTAGCGCATTTGCCCTTAGATCCGAGGGACGCGGGATCGAACCTGGCTGAGATCGGCGAGATTTTTCTAGCGGGGAAAAATCTGAAAATACGCCTTCTGTCGGATAAGAAGTAAAGCCGTAGGTCCCGTGGCACTGCGATGTGTGACACGTTAAAAATCACTACTGGAGTTGGAATTACCCCAGATAGGCAAAATTCTTAGTGAGGGTGTACAATGGGTCAAATGTGGCCCAAGTGCATAGAGATGCTTGGAAGACCGCGTCCTAGATCTCACTCTTTCAAATCATCAAACACTGTCTCAACATTTTCCAATGTTGAAATATTACTTCGGATATATTTGTCAATACCAATAAGTAACTCGTCAGATGAACGATCATTTTCCACTCTAAAAAGGATAAAATCATATCTTAGAAACACTTCGAACCAAGATAACGTATCATCTTTAGCCCTTCTTAACGTGGAAAAGGTACTAGAAAACATAGATTCTAATGAAATTATAAACTAATTTGCTGAAATAAAAATGCGCAAAAGAAAAATTTAAATATTTTAATTTAATGCGTTTTAGGCTAGTAGGAATGTTGGTTTTGTATTTTTTTTATCCAAGGGACGCGGGTTCGAATCCGTACAAGGTCGATGAGATTTTGCCACGAGCTTAAACGGAACTGTGACACATAAGCGACGGGATGCCCAGCTCAGAGGAGGAGGGGAGAAGTTTCAATTTGTAAAATACACCGCTCTTAAATTTGATCAAATTCGAGATTATGTAGTAATAAGTGATGGCGCCAACGGGCATATCTCTAGATCCGGCATTGCTCATGCTCCACGTTATTTTGAACAGCCAGTCCGAAGGTTGTGCTTGATGGAACGTACCTTTTTAAGCAATTGTTCCTAATCCCAGTCATTTTCAGCTGTCCTTACAGAAATCATCAAATTACTTTTTTAACAGGGTTCAAAATAAAATAGAGTTGAGTTTAAATAGGCATTTAATTAAATTAAAGAAGCGGATCAAATACACGGAATATGGTTAAACGATTATAATTTGAAACGAACAAAGATCAACATTATTAAAAAAACACAGTTTAAAACGAACATTCTTAACATTAAACAAGGTCACGCACAGGTGAACCCACAACAATTAAATCTAAGCTAATAATACCTGAAAAAAAGTACTGCAACAAGGCTTTGTACACGCAGTATTTTCTTATATCGCTAAAAATCTTCGAATAAAACATACGAAATATAAACCAATTGTACCAAATTTTACAATTAACGGCGTGCGTTTCCGGCGGCCTCCCTTCGGTAACAAATGGAGCAGCTGAAGCGTGGTTAACAAAGGTTTTGAAAATTTTCTTTCTTCTATGAAAAATTCGCCCTTCGCCGGGGAGATGTAAAGCTTGAGTTAATCCGTGGGTCTAGTGGTGGAATTTTTACATCTAGCTTCCCTTGAAACAATTTGCTTTAGGCAGATTTTTAAATATTGCGTCATGCGATGAAATTTCCCAAATCGGTAGTTTAAGCAATATTTTCGGAAGTTTTGGGAAACTCAATATTCCTCTTTTTCGGACGTACCGTGCATGGTACCGCAGAAAGCGAATTTAATTACGTATTGGAAAATTACATTGATTTAGATCCCAGGGGGCGATTTTAAATTTGTGTAACGCTCAGGTCGAGAGCTAGGGGCTGCCTTTCGTCTTTTACCCGCACCTAACAGTCTGAAGACTCGGATTAAGGCTATGTTTGCAGAAAGATCTACAAACGTCGCGCATACAGGGTGCTTTCAATAAAAATCTGAGTTGAATAAAACGCACTGCAGTTTATGGGACAGAGTTGTCAACGTAGTACGTAATAATATTAATAATAGAAGTACCGCCCTTTGAGATAATACTAATTATAAAAAAGTTATAGCACACGGGTTGAGTAATCTTATTACATGAATAGGCAACCAATAGGTGTATGAAAATAAGAAGAGAAGAAATAAGGGTTGTGTCTTATAACAATTAGTAAAATTGGAGAAAAAGTTATAGAGATGCTAATTATGATAAGAATGGAATACTTGGAACAAATTATGAAGGACGCCGGATGCATAAGCTATGCTGAACTAAAAAGGCTAGCAGAAAAGGGTCAAGAATGGAAGTATGCTACAAACCAATCAAATGATTGATGACACTGAGAGAGAAAGAAGTAACATGAAAACACAGTTGGCGTTAAACAAGAAACTGATACCCTAAAACAGCTAATAAAGAAACAAGTTGTACAAATTGCAACGCTAAGAAGAGAACTAAGAGAAAATAGCTTAATTATATGTAGAATAACGGATATCAGGAAGAAAGCGGAGAAGGAACTTAGAAGACGATGTAATGGAAAATATGATGCTGTAGCGGCATCGAGGTGAAATGCGATGAAAAACTACATCATATGTCCAGGCCAAATAATACCAATGTAGAAACCGAGCCCCGGAACAATAAATTGGGTAGGATTAAGAAGGCTAAGAAATTAAACGGTGTGGCAATATGGGGCAACATATATAGATATTAAAAGCAGAAGGACATGCGTTCCTACAGTATAATAAATCGATAGTCGATGGGACGAAATGCTTTGTGAAAAACATAGAAAAGTTAAAAGTGAAGGCAGGAGGGGGCGTTAACAAACCAATGCAAAGAAGAACGGTAATGAAGAGATCACTAATAAGAGAATGACGATCTTGCTAAATAAATTAGAACAAGTAGATGTAGGAAACTAACAAAGCTACCGATAAAAACTCTACGAAGAGGTCTAACCTACACGCAACTGTAGTGATTACGAGAAACAATATTAAAATGGTCAAAAAATTAAGAAGGCAGACGACATATTATAATAGACGACGGTTGGTGTAATTAAAGTAATGCAAAGTTAAAATGATATTAAATTGATAAATTAAGGAAGGTGTCTTTAATGAATAACCTCCTAACCCCAACTCCTTTACAATACGGCGACGGAAGGATACAGTTTCCATATTTTTCCTTTGCAGATTTTGGCTATTCGAGATGTAAGCTTTTTGGGATGCTTGATATCAGATATTCATCTGGAACTGCTTCAATCAAACTTGAATGTGTTTAAGTATTAGCTGACAGAGAGCAGGGCTGTGGCAATTGTAATGGTTCGCATAGAACTCGATGGTTATACATATAATATATTGTATCAGTTCCAAATGATAATAAAGTTCGTTCTAGGCGCTTTGTTTTGAAGTACATTGTACTTTGAGGAATTTCCCCATAGGTATCATACTTGCTTAAGCACCCGGGGTCGAATAAGTGATTTGTTAAGTAGTAGGGTATTGTTTGTTTTATGTTAGGATCTCCTATTTATGCAGGCGTAACCCTGGTTGAACTTCTGGATATAAGTCATCATCATCATCATCATCATCTGACATGGAGCCGACTCGAGGGTCAATCCTGGATTACGCCAGGCCCACCCCATGCCAGTAAGTGGGGAGGGATTTAATGGATAGGGTGGGATCGGGTGGGGTATTGCGCAACGTTAGCATGTCTGCAATGCATACCGCAAGACACCGCTGCTGCAACACTGGGTAGTTAGTAAACTACGTATCAATGGGTGTTGAGTACGTAGCCGAGACCGTTATGCGATTATGCATTTTAACCTAATAACTTTGGTGTCAAAGTTTCACATTGTTCTTATTTCACCTATTTCTATTGTTTTAAGGTTACAGAGTACACCTATCTTAGTTTCCTAATAACTATTAAACTACTTAGTATTTACTCCCAAGCTTCTTCAACTGTCCGTTTTGTTCTTATGCCTTAGCACCTAATAGCTGTGGTATCTATCCAGTTTTACCTTGTTCTTGTCCGTATCTATCTATCGTCCTAAGGTAACAAGCTCCCCTATCTTAGTTTCCTGATGACTAATTAGCGACTTAATATTTACCACCTTAATTACAACTATTTTACCACTGAGTTGGAGGTTCGCCTCTGGATTGTACCTCCTTCTTTTCCTGACCTTCCCCTCTGCAGTTGACCGCTAGATCTGCGTCGGTTGCTTTCCCCTTGGTGCATGTTTCGTTTCTTCTCCGTTGTTCTCCCCTTCCTCACTCTCATTCTTCTTCTTCTCCGTTAGCCTGTTCTTCTTCATCCAATTCTTGATCGGAGTCTTCGATTATTGCGTAGATTCTTCTTACCTCTCTTCGTATATCCTCTTTTCTTCGTGCCCTTTCCTCCCATGTCTGTTTGGGTATGCCGGTGTTTTGGATGTCCCTCTCCAGTGATGTATTCCACGTGTAGCATGGTCTTCCGATCTTCTTTTCTTCTGTTTGCATGGCATACGCTAGCTGTAGAGGATGGTTGGCAGGTCTTCTTAGGATATGTGCCCAGTATTTGATTCTTGATGTGGTGAGCCGTTTCGTTATTGTTTTCCCTTCTAGAATTTCTTGTGCCGTCGAAATGTGTTCTTCCCCTGTGGTTAGTTGAAATAGTTTTAGTATTTTCTTCTCCATCCTTCGGAGTGCCATTCTGTTGGCTTTCGTGATTGCGGTCGTTTTCAGTCCGTATAGAGCAGTTGTGACTATTATGGAATTGTATATTATCTTCTTTATTCCGTTTGGTAGTTTGTGTTGTTGGAGGAGAGGAAGAATCATGTGTGTGGCTTGGTGTGCTTTGGTTATTCTCTGGTTGACTGTCTCCGGTCTTGCCAATGAGTCTGGTAGATAAACCCCTAAGTACTTCAGTTTGT
>JABXWE010009395.1:0-22651 GCA_014611495.1 Limonius californicus | reverse complement strand
TTTAAATAAGATAGTTTTTAGTGATGAAGCAACTTTCACAATAAATGGAGAAGTCAATTCACAAAATTTTCTGTATGTATTATAATTCCTTATCTATCCACTATCCATTATCTTGCTAATCTTATTCCTTAGATATTGGTCCCGCACTAATCGCCATTTACAAAACTTAACTCACAGTCAATACATGTGGGAAAGTTAACCTATGGCTAGGAATAGTTGAAAATAAGCTTATCGGTCCATACTTTATTGATGGTAATCTCAATACAGCCAAATTTTTAGAGCTATTAGGGAACGATATCATTCCGGCAATAGAAAACTTAAACATCGATGACCCGCGGTTTCAGATGGATGGAGCCCCTCCGCATTCCACGAATGCTATAAGAAACTTTCTAAACGACAGGTTTCCAGGACGTTGGATAGGAAGATTCGGTTCTATACTGTGGCCCCAGCGTTCTGCAGATTTGTCGCCCAATGACTTCTTTGCTTGGGGATACCTGAAATCAACAATTTATACAAATATTCCTATACAAAGTATTGATAAATTAAAACATCGCATACGTACCGAATGCAATAGCTTGAATCCTTACTTTCGTGCGAATGATGTGCGTGCTTTTCAGCACCGTTTAGGTTATTGTTTAGAAGTAGAAAGTGGCCATTTCGAATACTTGTTGTAACCGTTGTTTTTATTTAAATTTCCGTTTTCTGTTATTGATATTTAATGTTTTATAATAATAATCGTCGTTATTGTTCCACTCATTTTGATTTACCTATTTAATACAAACACCGCATCGAACATAACCTTAATACTAAAATTATTTACAACTATAGTGACGTTCCTGTATGCTTCTTTTTTTTTATATATTAAGTTTTCTGTATAGTTGGTTGCCTACACAATAGGCGTAATTGATGCGTTCTTTTTAAAAGTATACATAGACAATTACATGTACAATGTATACTTAAAAGAAAAATTCCCTGCATACAAATTTCGATGTTATCGGAAACTTGCGGGCTAGTTGAGCATTACTAAAGTGGGCAATTTCGTTTAAAATGAAATAGCGTTTACGATTGCAGCAAAATTTTACTTTAAAAGCCGTAGCCCATTTAATGCCATCAAATTTTTAAATACTATAAACAGCAACAAATTAATATTTAAATACAACATTAAAATACGAAGAAATATTGAAATGTACAAATGTTGTTTAGTATACCTGAAACATGGCAGTATAGTAACTGGTTTGGAAAAACTAAATTATTTATTATTACATTTTATATAACACCTTTATCCTAAATCTAAAAGGAATCTTCGGAAACATTAAGAACAGCACAACATTCAACAGATAAAGAACCCGTAACTGTTCACAGTAATTATAAATTAATACTTACGATTATAATGTGAATATGAAGAATGTTTTAATCCTGAACAATTATTTCATTTCCTGATAAGGAGAATAGTTTAGGTTATGTTTGCTTTTCAACAGGGAATAAAAACGGATGCAATCAGCAATAAATTAATTTCTTTTTCATACCACAGGTACGTGTATGTAAAAATTACCATTAAATTACAACGGGGGTTGTTGTTCATAATATGGCTAAAATTTAAATTAATGTACTTTCGTATGAATGGAAAACAGCTTATAATGTGTGTTAACCATATCTTTTGCAATTCACTACCCTGAAGGTATTATTTCTTATTTTGACGAATTTGCAACTTTATAAGCATAAGTAGTTTAGTTTTGTTTTCAATTTTCGGCCTACTATAAGGAAGATTTAATAGTAGAGTTGTGTTAGTGTAAATTTGTTCTAATACAAATAATTTTATTTTTCCAGGTAAGCCAGAGAGCCCATACTTGCAATATTCGACTTGTGGTGAGTGGATTACACGATTTTTTTAATATTATTTCCAACAGGATGGATTCTTAGGCTAGTGTGACACAACACAGAATTGTGTACAACATTTATTCACAAAATTTTGTACAAAATTCTGCATGACATGTATGACACGATCCAGAATGTTTTGAGAAATTCTATAGATGTCATAATAATTGTTTACTGTTGTTTACGTATCCACGAATTTTGTTAATTTGTTATGTCGTGTATTGTATTATTTTTGTGTTTGCGGGTTCGTTTTTTTTTTTGGAGTTTATAAATATGGGCAGGGTTAGCGTCGGCGCGCCGGCGTGAACAGGTGGTAAAGCCAGGTAAACCTCTTTACGATCTGTGATCATTGATGAACATAATTCGTTTGCGCATGGATACGACGCATTTTGAACAAAATTCTGTAGACTTTTGTACAAAATTTTCTTAAGAATATTTATGAAAATAATATAAAAATAAATTTGTATTAGCTCGAGGCATACAATATTTAAAATAGAAAGGTAATCTGCGGAAAGAGTAAGGTTTTTGATTTTGAATTGCCAACCTGTACCCCGTTTCCTGCTATAAGTTATTATTTTTACTTGCTTTTTATTTGATATGAGTCGTTTCTGAGATAATTAACTATTAGGAAATGTTGCCTCATCGTACATGTCTATATAAGGCCCACTTTTATGAGCACTATTGTATGTTTTTTACTGCTTGACACCATTTATTGATGATGCATTTTAGTCTATGGTTTTTCAAAGTAGAAATATTTTAAAAATTTATCTCATGATATCAGGATTTGTGGAATTATTTCTTTTTTACCACTACCACCATATCATCATTTACGTTGTACAGTAATCTAGATGGTATTCGGTAACTATGCAGGCTGTTAATAAACAGACTTTCGCAATTGATTCAACTTCAAAAATGTCATCATTGCATGTATTTGAAGAGGCTGTGTTACAGACCTACAGTCATTTTTGGGGGATTTTATGAGAAAAACTTCGGTAACAATTTCGTTAGAATTTAACAATTTTATATACTGGTATTATGTAGTTAGTGTACCGATCTTACTTAAATTCATTGAAAAAAGAAAAATATGTAAACTAATACCGAAGTTAGTCGATAGGGTTCAGTCACAATTCTACCAGTTTTAGTTAATTTAAATAACTTTATCAATAATAAATATGAAGTGATATACAGAAAGTCTTCAATCATAATTGTAGCCGTTTTTAACACTATTGTAAACAGGTTTGTTAATATAAAATAAAAGTATTCAGGAAACTCTTTCTGAGAGATTGAGATATAACAGTTCAATATGTTTAGCGTATATAATCAAATATTATTTCTTTCTCTCCTACGGCATTTGTTAAAATTGAAACTATTTCTTATCTTCGTTTGCTATTTGATAATATGCAGATACTATTCGTATCCAAATGTTATTGCGGAAAGTTTTAACTGGCAACTTACGTAGTTATTGTCAGTTTGTTTAATTCTGATCATACTTGTGACAAAATTACTAAACAGTTATGATCATCTCGTTATAATGTACTAAATATTGTAAGATTTTATAGAACAATAGGATCAATGAAAAAAAGCCGATATGATTATATTGTCAGTAGATTTTAAAATATTTCATGCAAAATTTGAACTGGGCTAAATTGTATGATTCTGGACTCGTATTATAAGAACTAATGAAAATCGAGCATTATCATTATTTACTCAGTAGCGTGTGGATACATTCGGCAATACGTTTCATCCTTCTTTATTTGTCAGGAAACAGTTTTACATATGGAATCATAGTTTGTTAGAATTGTTTATTCTATTATTTTTTATTATCAACGGCAGCATATGGAAATTAGGCATTATATGGGTCAAGGCAGATTTGTAGTGAATATCTTTAAAATATGGGGCTCATAAACAAATTTAGTGGTGAGATTTAAGAGGAAGCATTACAGGGAAAAACGTCAAATATCCTGGTGGTCAAAAAATATTATTTTCTGCGAACGAACACTAAAACACGACGTCTGACAGTTAATGGTCAAATGTCACAACCGACTGAGTGCGCGTCAATTGACACTTTTGTGTTTCAAAGATTGCTGCTGTTATACATAAAGTATTGAAACTGTCAAACAGAACAACGACTTGGAAAATGTGATCTTTGATCTACGCTATTTTCATCAGTTTCAAGTGCCGACTGAGTCATTTTTTTTTTTTTTTTGTTAAATTAAATAATCTGTAACACGAGCACTTTATGGTACGTTAACTAAGAATCTTAAGCCGTCGACTAAAAAACTATAAAGATGTAAAAACTATTGAGAAGAAAGATTATGCAACCTCATCCTTCGTAAATATACTTATTTAAACGAAATAAAGCATTTAAATGTTAATCCTTTGAAGGTTAATAATCGTTTTTCTTCATGCACATATTCTGTAGAATAATCAACAAAGTTTCCTGAATAACAAAATTTTTATGTGTTTGGATAATTGCTGCCACAAGAAATGTAATATCAATGAAAAGTAATACAAACGTTGACAAATATTTCTTAACGTATTTTTTATATTGTACAATAAATATTGCCATTTTAAGTCTACAATAATATTATATTAAAGAAACAGATCATATATCCCATTTGTTATAAAACTCGTTTAATGGGCGAGTGTCGGGAAACAAAATCTCTAGTGTCAGCTTCACAATTTCAAATAAATATGTCTCATTTACAAAGAGAACCGTCGTACGTCCATGACAAATGACATAATTTCATCTTAAAAAATTACCCAAAGCAGCAGGCAAAATAATTGGCAAATGGCACATTCCCAAATGGATTCGCGCAAATTAGTTCCACCGCGAACGCCTCGACAAGATTGATTAGACTTTGGATTTACTCAGTAAACAACCATAAATTACCCTTTTCTTTTTAATTTTCATTATTAATTACCGGCTTTGTTGTCAGGGGCTCTTTCAATAATGCACTTTTCAAATTGTTCCTCCGAAACAACCGATTGCGGTTTGGAACTAGACATACAAAGCGTTATGTGTGTGTAAAGTGAATGGTATTCATATTCATTTTCCAATAAAAATGTGGTAAGGTGAATTTAGTTGAGCTATTTTACTAATGGAAAAAAAAGAAACTCAACGGAAGATGAATCGTTTCGGTTCACATCCCGCACCGGAAAACAGCGATCTACTTTCAACATTGTCTTACATCCCCACAAACTTCACACGTATTGTTCGGTGTTCTCATTAGGTGCACTCGAAATTTGAAATTCATAGGGTGAATGTAATTATAGCCCGGAAGACGAGATGCACATGCACATTAATGAGCTAGTTTTTTCTTGTTTTTGTTGTGGTAACAGTGACTAATTCGTGTTTTGTCTTGCTTCCAAATCTAGACGGTTTTAGAAAATCTGGTACAGGATGTTTCGAATACCGTTTTATACATCAGATCTAGTTATTGTATGATATTGGAAAGGAGTTTCTATTTGGCAAAGTTTGTGAAACGTTGAACTAAAAAAAGCGTCGAAAACGAAGTATAATTAAAAGCATTCCTATGGAAATTAACCCCAAAGCACTTTTGTACTTTTGTTTTTGAAAAGGTGTTCATACAATTTGCACATTATTGAGGGTAGTCTAGTGCACATTCCAATGATATATAAGCAATCTCATCCACACGCATAATTTTAACATTTCACTAGTTTGTCGCATCTGGTAATAGTTTTTAGTTGAACTGCTTGATAAACCTTGATGAATTGTATTCAAGTTCATTCAAGATCATTTATAGAGGTCAATTTCATAGGCTACCGTTTAAGGAGGTCTAGCTATCAGTACATTGAATAGTTCGCTTCTAATCTAAAAACGTCAATATTTATTCTAAAAAGTTGGCCATAAAAATATGTTATCACAAGGCAGCTCATGAAGAACAACAATTTGTTAGCTTCTGAAGAAATTCAACCAAAAGTTAGATTAGAAGACAGCATCAAATAATCAACATTTTGATTTTGTCGGTTGTGGTGGTTGTTCTTACTCTCTTCTACTTATTGTTTAATGGTAGTTAGACAGAGTAACAATAGGCAACGATATTGGAAACCGAACAGATTCTATTAGTACACGAGTAGTAGTACTTTAATACGAGGGGTATTTTTTAAATAGGGTCCGGTTTTTATGAGAAAAATACTCTAAATATCATTAATAGTAGATTGTTTTATAAGTTTAGAAAAGTGTCAGATTTCCAGCAAGTGCAAATGTTTAATTAACGAGCGAGCGCAGCGAAGCGAGTCAATTAAATTTGCACGAGCATGGAAGAAACACTTTTCAAACGTGTAAAACATACTATTTTTTTTGTATACTTAATGGAAAAGGATAAATAAAATTTAAAATTTGACATAACATATTTTAAAATTTGTCATAAAATTTAATCAAGCAAGATACTGTGTTGCTTCCTTGATTACATATACTAAAAGTGTTGCTAACATGGTAACAAAACATTATAACGACGAGTAAATAAACAATTTGTTTTTTCATTTTGCAAATTGCATAAGGTAGAAGATGTTCGTTATGATATTTTAAAGTCAGTTTCTGAAGCTACATCGAATCTATTACCATCTAAGTCAAAAGCAAAATACGAACAATGTTACAGGTTATTTTGTCAGTGGAGAACAGATAAGAAACTGCATGGAAATGATGAAAATATTGTGTTGGCCTATTTTTATGAGAAGGTTAGTGTAACTTATCAATTATGATATCCAGTTGCATCTTCTTCAGGCATAATATTTAATAATTTACATAACTGCACGTTTAATCTTTGCATTGATAAGTTGAAAAAATAAATTCTGATTGTTATTATGTAAGAAATTGTATTTCTATGTAGAGGAGATTTGCTTAATAAAAGTGTTGCTAAGAAGAAAAGTGTTGCTAACAAGAAAACTAACACATTTCTTTACGATTTTCTCACAATATAGTATGCTCTTTGCCATGAAGGATACGAAAAAATATATTTTTTTCCATATTCTACATACTTTTATCTATTTTTCTATAGAATTTCCATTTTTGTTCAAACATTTGTCATATCGCTCAACAAGTTTTTTCATTCCGACGTCAAAGGAATTTGCCGCCTGTCAAGAAGGCCAATCCATTACTGCAGTTTTCACTTCTTCGTCGTCGTTGAACCGTTGACCACCAAGGAATTCCTTTAAGTACCGAAACAAGTGAAAATCACTGGGTGCAAGGTCTAGACTGTAAGGTGGATGATCCAGTTGTTCCCATACAAAAGACCTGATCAGACCTTGTGTTTGTGCAGAAATATGTGGCCTTGCATTGTATGGAGCAACATCACACCGGAAGACAGTAGGCCACGCCGCTTATTTTGGTTGGCACGCTGCAGTTTTCTCAAGGTCACACAATACGCATCGGAATAGATTATTGTGCCTCTCGGCATAAAATCCACTAACAAAATCCCTTTCCTGTCCCAAAAGACACTTGCCATGATCTTTCGTGCTGAAATTGTCTATTTGGCTTTCACTCTGGTTGGCGACGATGTGTGTCGCCATTGCATTGACTGTTGCTTGGACTCAGGAGTCATGTGAGATACCCCAGTCTCATCTCCTGTAACGATGTGGTCAAACAATTCATCTCCTTCCTGATTGTATCGAGTCAAAAACGATAAAGAACTGCCCAATCTTGTTTTTTGTGATCGTCAGATTGTCTTGGAACCCACCGAGAACACAATTTTCGATAATTCAGTTTCTCCGAAGCAGTGGTGTACAAACTGACCTTGAAACCTGTGGAAATTCACTTGATAACTTTGAAATCTTGAATCGTCGGCCTCTCGAATTTTGTTGTCCACATCACGAACCAAATCTTCAGAAATCAGAGAAAGTCGGCCAGGGCGTGGCTCATCATGCACGTTAACCCGCCCGTCCTTGAACATTCTCACGAACTTTACTGTCACTCATAGCATTATCACCATAAACTTCACAAATCTGACGGTGAATTTCCGCTGCTGCCAAGTCTCTTGCACTCAAGAATCGAATTACAGATCGTATCTCACAGTCGGCGGGCGACTCAGTTTTCTTAAACATTATAAACTTTTACAGCTCAGCACACAGACAGACGATACGGCTGCAAATGGCGTCTAAACGCGCGCAAAGCATGCTTGGAGCAGCCGCGCAAGCGCCCTGCGGCGATCGCGCGTCATCATCACTCTCATTCACAAAACAGACCTTGTTTAAAAAATACCCCTCGTAAAAGGTTTATACATTTCTAAGTAGTTCATGCTGGAAAGGCATTTTAATTTTAAAAAATTGTAAATGTATTCATTTAAAGTTTCAAACACACTTTTTAATTTCAATGCAATATCAACTTTCTTTTAGACACGAAACAAAAAGTTTAATCTAGTGATAGCTAGACTTCTTAAAATGTGAAGCCTTATTTATTCAAGATCGTCAAAGAATTTGTATAGAATCCGTCAAGGTTTAGTAAGCAATTTAAACGCCGGATTTTAATAAACACTTTAAGTAATTTAGAGGATGATCGTGATCTCTACGGATGTAATGTTATGCGTTCATAAGTAAATATTTTGCATTCTGAAGTATTAAGAAATTAAAGAAACGTATTTTGTTGTTTACAGCCAGTATTTATTGAAATTTTATGCATCATACTGTATATAAGCACTTATGTAAAACACCCTTTACCACTAACGTATTTGGAACACCGGAAACGTATTTTGGGAACTAAGTCATTAGACTTTCATGATTGACTTGCTGAAGGTTAAAAAAACCTGCTAAAAATTCTCATAGTTTTTCCAAATTGCATATCTAGAAATTTATTAAAATCGTACTTCAGTAACAGTCTGTACTCCATACACACATTACTAGAGCTTTCCACCGTTAATAAATGTATTTGAAATAAAAAAATTAAAGCCCATAAAGTAAATTTTTTTAATACAACAAATGGTAAATTTTGTCCTAGAAAAATAATTTAACAATATTGCTATTATCCTCTGAATCAACTTATTGGTGCTCATGCTGTGGTAATTAACTACTCTTGTTAAAATAAATAAATGTTACTCTAAGTTTTATTTCGGCCTCCATTCTGAAAGTGGTAACATCCAAAATAGTAAAAAATGTCAAAAAGCTAATTCGAATTTTTCAATTAAATGAGCGTAAGCCGGAAATTTAAAAAAATTGCGTATTTCTAATCGACTAATTTACTGTGAAGTTAAATTGTTTTTTAACAAAACAATCCCGGAAAAGAAGAGAAGATATTACAAACACATTATACTTCCTCCGCAAAAAAGTGTGTTATAATGGTCTTCACGTTAATTTCGAGTGCGTTGCAACTGTGTATATAAAACAGTGTTTTGTAATTCTGGAATTGAGCTCCAAAAATAAACAGTTTCTGTTATTTTTTTTATTTATTTCAGAATATTTTATCACTGTTAAGTGAGGGACGTTTTCTTTGTTGAAATAAAAATAAAAATTAATGACTATAAAGCAAGTTTAACTTACAGGATTTATGTATATTCAAACTCTTAGGTGATTCATGAATTTCTTGGCTTGAGAATAAATTGCACCCAAAGAAATTCCTTAATATTTTTCCAAGCAATTGCATGTCAGTATTAAATTTCACTCAAACGCGGGAAGTGTTGAATTTCCGTTTCCAAAGTAAAACGTGTCTGGTGCCGTTTTACACCTGACAACCTCAAACTCGTATCCAAATGTATCCAGCAATTTTTGTTTTTAGTTGAATTCCATCAGCAGGCTCCAGCAGCTTGCTTAGAGTCGCTCCATAACAAGTTAACCAATGTTTGAACCTTCACATCACCGATTAAAGTGAGATTGCTCGATATGTAATACTCGTCAATATAGAAATACGTAAATATGGAATTCTAAGGTTTAAATTATTACTAGCTTTGAACTTATACCTATCAAATTATGAGCATTTACTCTTATCATGCCGTTTCTAGTTTAAATAAACCTATATGTATTGAAAAAATTGTTTAGAAGGTGATTTACACAGGGTGGACCAGTTAAGTTGTGTCTCCTTAAAAGTAGCTGAAGCAACTTTGCATACATGCACCACGGCAACTGAAAGCATTTTTACGGCACAGCTCCTCATCCAATCAAATTTCCTCCAGCAGCCATCATGTTGATACCAAAGTTTTTGCCCTATATTTAGTTCTACATCTTCCAATAAGCCGGGTAAAATATTTTGTAGAAAATCCGAGTAACGTTGTCCAGCTAAATTGTCATAGAAACGTTGTCCTATAATTTGGTTATCTGCTATGTCACGCCCGACAAACATTTACAGAAGAAACTCTTTGTAAATGGATGATATGAACATGGTGCGGATTCTCTTGTGTGTAATAGTGATTTTGCTTGTCACGCATGTTGGGTTGCGTCAACCACTTTTAAGGGGGATAACTTAGCTGGTCCACCATTATTTAAACTAAAATCTGCAATTTTGAAAGGGAGGACGCTCATAATTTGATAGGCTATAAATACAACGCTCTTAGTATTTCAAGCCCCGGAATGTATCCATAAATTTCATAAAAATCAGTGACTTGATATGGATTGACCCTACATCTATTTACTATATTGGGTCAAATTTACACGCTGTTTAAGGATTAGTTGGTATTTTTAATCGGCTTTTACGTCTGACGTAATGTTTTCTCAAAAATTAGCGCCTACTTTCAGTTACATAAAAAGATGTTCGTGTTTGACGAAAACTATTGGAGTGTTTAATTTGCGTTGGTGTCGACGTAACTCTTTAGAACTGTTGTTGGAAAGAGAGTTTTATGATTGAAAGAAGAGGAGGCCGATTAAATCCTAGTTTAAGTAGGCGTTGAAGCTATGTTGCTTTCAACAGGAACAGATAGATTTAATCACAGTCATGTCTTAAATTGTGTTCAAGATATTTGATAGGTGAGCGTTTAGTGAAAGTTTCCAAGATCATTAGTTTTGACAGTTTTACAATTGTTATCTTTATTGTTTGTTTGTATTTGAAATGTATATTAATGTTTGGAGTTATAACAGCAAAACAAAAGTGGGATTTTATATGCGAGCCTGGTTTCTAAACAAAAGGACTGGGGTTGCTGCAGCAAATTATGAATGGGAATTGCCTTTGCTTTAAGGTGTATATGTAAATAATGCGTAACAGTTTCCCTGTGAAAAGTACTTTCTATAAACCGTAGGCCGATCTCGTAAAACTTAAAAATTCCATAACCATGCATCTGTTATTGCTCAACATATTTTGTCTACTGCAGGCAGACTCTTTCTAGACTGACGGATGATTCAATAATAACAAATTTACGACTACCATGTGTTACTATGCGATAAAAATGTGTTCGTGCTGTTGATTTGATGCATTACGGAATATTAAAGTAACCAACATTGGAATTTCTTTGATAACCTTCAAGGTTAAAAGGATTTTCATCTCTTACTTAAGCCAGAATGATGTTATTTTAGGCTACTGCAGTTTCCAGTGCTGTAATAAAGCAAGAGTTGGGCCGCAGCCCAAAAATATTAAGATTAATAAAATTGAAAAGGAACAAGTTATTGTTATTCGCCCTGATCTGCACGACAAATAAATAATTATTCTTTAGAAGTTTTCCAGTCTAGGCGTTTTTTGTTGAACTATTAAGGCACTAGAGTCACTGGAGCTTATTATACCATGGCTAAACTTAATTATTAAAACATCTTTTGTAACCACCAATAATTTACTATTATTCAAAAACTGAAACAAATCTAGCAAAGTAGTACCTACTGCGCCAAGATACTGGACTTTCCCATACTTTACAACAGTCTCTGTACATTTACAACAATATAATTGCTTCAATATTCCAAGGTCTTTATGAAAACACGAAATATGCGCTTGTATTTGAGAAATTGTAAATATTGGCTTCAGTAACATAATTATACAATATCTATTTTTACGTATATATACGGCAACTAGCAGATATTAAGTGTACCCAAGTGCGGTTGAAGCCAGAAACCCTAAGGTAAATTAAACAAGTCCAGCATGGGCACCTAAAATGTTGAAGCAGGATATTTAAAAAATATTCCAGGACCTTAATTTTCAGTCTACAAAATTATCATCATCATCTGACATGGAACCGACTCGAGGGCCAATCCTGGATTACGCCAGGCCCACCCCATGCCAGTAGGTGGTAGGGATGTAATGGATGGGGTGGGATCGGGTGGGGTATTGCACAACGTTAGCATGTCTGCAATGCATACCGCAAGACACCGCTGCTGCAACACCAGGTAGTTAGTACGCTACGCATCAATGGGGTTTTTGAGTACGTAAGCGAGACCGTTATGCCATTATGCATTTTAACCTAATAACTTTGGGATCAAAGTTTCACATTCTTCTTATTTCACTTCTATCTATTGTTCTAAGGGTGCAGATTACACCTATCTTAGTTTCCTAATAGCTATTAAACTGCTTAGTATTTACTCCCAAACTTATTTCATCTGTCCGGTATGGGATTATGCCTTAGCACCTATTAGCTGTGGTATCAAGTTTTATTTCGTTCTTTTCCCTTATCTATCTATCTATTGTCATAAGGTAACAGACTCCCCTATCTTAGTTTCCTAATGACTAATTAACGACTTAATATTTACCACACTAATTACAACTATTTTACCACTGAGTTGGAGGTTCGAATCTGGAGTGTACTTCCTTCTTTTCCCTAACCTTCCCCTCTGCTAAATATCCATCGGTTGCATGTTTCATTTCTTCTCCTTTGTTTTCCCCTTCCTTACTCTCGTTCTTCTTCTCCGTTGGCCGGTTCTTCTTCAGCCGATTCTTGATCGGATTCTTCCGTTAGTGCGTAGATTCTTCTTGCCTGCCTCTGTATGTCCCTAATATACTCTGCCTTACTGTTAATTGTGAAATATTCTGAATTTTTCCTCAACCTCGATTGCTAACTTATCTTTTGTTGGCGCCTTTTTTCGTTTTAACTACTCAAAATAGTACCAAACGCGACTTTTGCGGTCTCCAACCTGGACCACCCGGATCCACGCTTTAAATTAGTTAAGTTAGATTAGTTTAAAGTGAATTAAAAGAGATTAAAGCAGATTATAGTTTCAGATCGCTATATATATATATATATATAATTTTATTTTAGTTTATGGACTACTAATACTACCAGCGACTACAAGAGCCTACAAAAGACTACTCAAGCTTCACTTATCTTTTACTGCGTTTCCCCTCTGTACTGTTGTTTCTTTGTCGGTCGCGTATCTTTCACCTTTGATCGATCTTCAGGTAGATCCGCTAGAGTTCCTCCCACCTTTCGTCCCAGGTTCGTACACTCACGCACTTGCATTGCACACACTGGAATTTGATAGTTTGCACCCAAAATATTTCTAAAAGACTCGCTAAGCAATTCTACTCGAGAACGCCCAAAACACGTCCGTACTCGAGAGCGGTACCCACGCAAGTCCCCTTAATTTTCAATCTACAAAATAGTAACAAATTATTCCATAATGCTGCAATTTCTGTATTTCAAATTTGGTTATGGCAATGTAAAGCTAAAATGCCAGTAGAGAATACGACTAACTTCTGTTTCCGGTTCTAGATCTGTTTTAAAGTTCTCCACTTTTCCTAAATTAAACGAAGACGATATTTTTGTTAATGTAAGAAATAATATAGTAGACCTTTCATATCTACATTGCGGCACAAATTTTAAATTAATTCGTTGGAACCGTTTTAGAAATATATTTTTATCGAATGTTTTTATAATTTTCGTACACGCTATCATTATAATGCCTGCAAACGATTAAGCAACTTGAAATTTGCGTTAGTGTAAGCAATGCGAAGTTCAATTCTTAATATTCATATAATCGTAACCGCCTCAGTTCGAAGCTTATTAGAGATTGATAGAAAAGCAATTAGTTTGTGTAGATTGTAGAGTGTTCTTACTATGTAACTATTTAAATTTGCATATGAGTATTTTTTTATCAATAATAGCAGTCCTTTTGTATGGTCGCCCTTTACATGAAGGAAGTCAAATGAAATCAAGATTCAAATCACTTGTCACCAGTAAATCTTTACGTGGATGGATTTAAAAAAAGCTTAGTCTATAGATCTGCATTTTATTAGGCATCATCATGAAATTAGAAACAACCAAATATGAGTGTTACGTCCTCGTAATTTGGACCATTCCTTTTTCCTGGTCAACATATGTTAAACGTTAACGTCTTTGTCCTAACCACCAGCTCACCCTCCAACCCTCGAGCTGGCTATCGGTTCGTTAAGAGACTTTCACTGCAAAAACAAGTGTGAACAGAAGCGTGTGTGTAAATTTTGTGCCGGACCAACAATAATCGAAAAACGCTGCATTTCCTCGAAGCCAGCACTTGTAAGTCAGCTATGTTAGCCTTTATCCGATTCCTTCGTGCATAATTCCTTGTGTTGTCCTGCGTGGCATTAAGCCCAAGGAAACAACAACATATATCACCAGTGCTATTATATACACATTTCGGTTGAATATAATGCACTTTTGAATTAACTTTAATTTTTGTTTATACTCAAGTTTGCCCCCTTTTTGTATTATATGCCGTTGGGTATTCGTTGTTATCTTACGGCACATTTTTGGTCCTTCGAAGCCCAGATTCGAATTAGTCTGTGGATAAATTTGTTGCTGTTTGGCAAACTTGAAATAATTTTTGGTGATTTGGTAGCTGTTGTTGGTTCTACATAGTTTTTGTTGTCGTTTTTTTGCGTTAACTTTGATTTTGCATTGTTAGACAAGCGTGTTTAAACTGAACTATTGCGTTGGCACAGTATTGTTTATTGTTTGTTTTAGATTTAAGAAAATTGTTTTGTTTTTTTTTTGCTTATGAAATCACTAGTGATTTCGGTGGGCGGTATGTTACGTCCTCGTAATTTGGACCATTCCTTTTTCCTGGTCAACATAAGTTAAACGTTAGCGTCTTTGTCCTAACCACCCGCTCACCCTCCAACCCTCGAGCTGGCTATCGGTTCGTTAAGAGACTTTCACTGCAAAAACAAGTGTGAACAGAAGCGCGTGTGTAAATTTTGTGCCGGACCAACAATAATCGAAAAACGCTGCATTTCCTCGAAGCCAGCACTTGTAAGTCAGCTATGTTAGCCTTTATCCGATTCCTTCGTGCATAATTCCTTGTGTTGTCCTGCGTGGCATTAAGCCCAAGGAAACAACAACAGATATCACCAGTGCTATTATATACACATTTCGGTTGAATATAATGCACCTTTGAATTAACTTTAATTTTTGTTTATACTCAAGTTTGCCCCCTTTTTGTATTATATGCCGTTGGGTATTCGTTGTTATCTTACGGCACAATGAGCTTTTTAAACAATTATAAAAATCCGCATAGACATTTACTGCATGGGTAGATATTAATTTTTTTAAGACCTAATTTTTGATTATGTATTTAGAAAACTGCAGATTTCTGAATGGGCATGTTACACATCTGCCGATAGTTTAACAAAATATATTTTCATTTTTAGAATGTCTATGTCATGTTGAGAGGAAAGTTTTTGGCGCCTTTGGGACTTCGCCTCTGCTTTCTTTGTTGAAGCCCTAACGTTTTGTGTAAACATTTTCGAATATTACACAATTTATAGGAGTTCAGAGATGCTCTACAAACTACCCTTGTCGTTGATTGTAGCACCCTTTTAGAACGTCTGCTCAGATAATAATCTGTGCGGCTAAATTACCAACTACCTAGGTGGATTGTGCTAAGATATTTATGTTATTAAAGCGTCAGAACCTCAAGAATTTCCTAATAAAACTAAGCCAGTCATTAACACGAGGGGCTTTGTCCTAATATCCCGAGGAGATGTTGCCCAAGAAGGAGGATAAGTGTCCGGATGTAGATGGTTGATAGTCTCGCGTCCCATCTCACGAGATGCCCACACACGCGTCACTCTGACGGAAGTCGTTTGTGTATGCAAATGGGGCCCTAAGATATGCTACTATTATTAATTTACCCTGCACTTAGATCGCGGCTTGAGCTTCGGGCAGTAACATTTAGGTCTCAAATTGGAGGCTATAAATAAACACGTCAAGTTGAATCCACCTACGCGTACTTAGATAGAAATCAAAAATTTCCTCGGAGAAGCTCGGGGATTTGGTTTCAAGACATTAGTTTGTTTTAAATTCGAGCTTGATTAATTTTTAATCCGGCTGGGAGATTTAATCGATTAAGATTTTTGCTGCGTGCTTATAAAGAAGTTTAGTTTGAAATTGTTGGGTTGTTTTTAATATCTAGTAGGAAAAAATAGTGACGAGAAGCTGATGGAAAAATAAATGTAAGAATAGTGGCTGCGGGAAGTGAAGAAAGTAATAGAAATAGAGGCAGACCTAGAATGGAGATAGTAGACTTGAGATGTCGTTGACTGGGTGACGTTTCTTATGTGATTGTAGAAGTTATCTTCAGGTTGGCTTTCCTACTATGTTCATTTGATTGTAAGTATTCCCAATGCTTACTGTAGCACGTGTTAAAGCTGGACTGTAAATGAGGGAATATATAGTAGTGGTGGCGGCTCTTTGCCTTTTCTCTACTGCAGCGGTCGTTTCCAAAGATCTAAATAATTTAAAACTCCTGCTAACGGAAGGCGAATGGCATATAAAGTCAAATATATTTTTCAAAAATATGAAATCGAAATAAGTGTGTTTCAAATTTTAATGTGCCACAGATGTAGACGACCTACAGCTTAACGTGGGCTCCCAACTACGGGAAGTGAAAACACTTCTACTTTAGGATAGATTCACCAGGCAGATACTCTCTGGAAGTATTGAAATCTACTAATAATTTAAGAATAATGACATGCTACGAAACTATTTCTAGGAGCCTGGTAGAACTCCTCCTTGAAGAAGCTGCCTATTCCATTCTACAGTTATAGAGAGTGTATTAGAAAGTTGTGGAGATATAAAAATTCCGTAATAACATCCAATATTGCGATTTTTCAAAAATTAATTTAATTAGAAACAGCAATATGTAATTTTTTTTACGATTGTTTAAGAACTGCTAACTGTGAAGATACTTTTCTATTCTTTTAAGTTCAGGAAAATGTTATAAAACGATAGTAAGTATTTTTTTTTTCATAAGTGGGCTTAATAAAAGCAAGCAATAATTTATATTTGGATGGAACCGTTTAGAACTGCTGACTTTGAGGAAGCTGCGTTTTCGAAATACCTGAAGAAAATTACCCTCTTAAGGTCAGGGCAATTTTAAGATTTTCGTAGGCCCTAGGCACTTTTATTTTTAGACCCCTATGTGTCTGATATTTTTACTCATTGTTATGTTCATTTCATCTTTTGAACCACGAACACCTCTGAACCTCCGTATACGTAATGTTAAACAATCATTATTACCTCTAAAATATCGTACAATTCTCTGGAATATATAATGATGTTGGTTTCGAGCGTTAAAATAGTGTAATTGTTAGTTACCTACGCAAAATTGCCGTTATATTCCGGATTTTAACCACAGAAGATCGTAGGTTTTCCACAATTTTTGAGCTCCAATAAAGTATTGCCTTTTATATCATGCTTCTTTCGTTCCAATTGATCCATGGCTTCTACCAAAAATCGAAAAAGATTAGTGGAATATTTATTAGCTAATTTACTTTAGTATAGACGCAAAAATTCAAGATCTTATTCAATGGTTTTATAGTTTAATTTAGTTATGTGAATCTATAGTAGTGTTTTGTATAGTTTAGCACTTCCCAAAACATTGGCAGCGAAGAGCAAAAAACACCGAAACTGCGAATTAACAACATGAGCAAATATTTTCGAGTAATCCGATATACGAGATGTATTTTTTAAATAAGGTCCGGTTGTGATTGAGAGTGAGAATCACGCGCGATCGCCGCCCTGCGGTTGCGCGTCTGCTTCCAGCATGCTTTGCGCGCGTTTAGACGCTATTTGCCAGCCGTATCGTCTGTCTGTGTGCTGAGCTGTAGAAGTTTATAATGTTTAAGAAAATTAAGCCGCCCGCCGACTGTGAGAAAGATCTGTAATCCTATTTTTGAGTGCAAGATGAATTGTTGGATCACATCTCTACAGGATATGAGACTTGGGTGTCTCACATGACTCCTGACTCCAAGCAACAGTCAGTGGAATGGCGACACACATCGTCGACAACCAGAGTGAAAGCCAAACAGACAATTTCAGCACGAAAGATCATGGCAACTTTCTTTTGGGACAGGAAAGGGATTTTGTTAGTGGATTTTATGCAGAGAGGCACAATAATCAATTCTGATGCATATTGTGTGACCTTGAGAAAACTCCGGCGTGCCGTACAACAAGCTGCGTGGCTTACTGTCTTCCGGTGTGATGTTGCTCCATGACAATGCAAGGCCACATATTTCTGCATAAACACAAGGTCTAATCAGGTCTTTTGAATGGGAACAACTGGATCATCCACCTTATAGTCCAGATCTTGCACCCAGTGATTTTCACTTGTTTCGGTACTTAAAGGAGTTTCTTGGTGGTCAATGGTTCAACGACGATGAAGAAGTGAAAACTGCAGTCATGGTTTGGGCTTCTTCATAGGCGGCAGATTTCTTTGACGTCGGCATTCAAAAACTTGTTGAGCAGTACGACAAATGTTTGAACAAAAATGGAAATTATGTAGAAAAGTAGATAAAAGCATGTAGACTATGGAAAAAAATTTATTGTAATGTTATTTACAGTATTTTGCTTATTAAAAATGCACCTTATTTAAGAAATACCCCAAGTATTAGTAACAATTGGTTGAGAACTGCTGACATTGAGAAGACTTCCTATACTGTTAGTTTAAGGATAATGACGATTACTCACGGTTGGTGGTTATTTTTCGTAAAAGGTCCAATTAGAGAAACTGTATTTTTGTAATATTTGTAGTGATTGTTTTAGAACCGCTAATTTTAAATAGACCGGACTGATTCTTCTATTTTAGAACTAGAGAGCTTTCTGGGTAGTTATTGTTCATGTATGGGTGTAATTAGAAAGCTCTAATTTTCTTCATTGTAACAACTGCCCACAAACTAGTGATCTAAAAAAGACTGGATATTTATTTTTCAATATTGGCGGCGCCAATCCCGCAAAGATGAGAAATGTACGTTCTCTCTCATCCCTAGTTTTTTTCTACATTTCGGAAGTTTTCAATATCTGATAGTGGAGTTTAAAATTATTTTTATGGTGGCTGTTTACATCTCTTAAAAAGCCATTTATTATTATTAGTTTCTACTTTCTATTTCCTCGGTTTAAAAGTAGGTTTTACAACGCCCTATAGACTGCCAATTCTAGTTAAGGTTCGCCCTTGTTATACCGTTAATATTAAAACTGGTATATTTATATTTAGATTTGACAAGGTGTGACATTTTTTTGCAATAACACAAAATAGTAGTTTCAAGTTGAAGGATTTGATGCATAATAAATAATTCAATAATTTTCAACCTTGAGCTTCCAATTCCGCATGCAGTAAAATGTCCAGATTTAATGTTTTTTACTTTTACTTCTTATAAACATTGGTTAAGCAATAAAATACAAAGTTTGTTGTGTTGCTGTGGGTTTGCTATTTGCTACCAGCTGTGTTACAGAAATTACGACTTGTCTTACACATGCTCCGTTTTAAAACATTTCCCTTTTAGAACTCCTATTTTATTATGCCAATAACCCCTAATTTAAGTCCATATTGGAAAATGTTTGCAGTGCGTTCACATTTAAAAAATTCACTCCAATTTTCGGAAGGAATGCTATTAAGTTGGCGTTCATATTTTGCCCGGGCAAAATGGCAAGGCGTAATAGGCAAGTAAATCGGGGGAATTTTCAAATGTCCGGAAAAAATAAACGATGCCATTCGTGTTTCACCATTCTGACATTTTGATAAAGGTGAAGGTGAAGAATAGTATATAAAAATATCGCTCTTTATATCCTTTGAGCTTCAGTACGTGAAATATGGACACGGTTAGTCCATTTAGCGGCGAACGTTCGTCAATTTTCGGGCATTCAGAAAAATCCTACAGGCGGATTTTTCTACCATTGTATGTTAATGTGGGACATATTTATGCTCCACTCTTGGGAAAGGAATTATAAACTTGTGCTGCGTATCAATCGTACGCATATCGTGAAAAAATCGACTGGCAGACGTAGAGCAAACCGACAAAGTGCACCCATGCATGCATAACTACCTCTCTGTACATGCATTTAATGTGTAAATAGTCGCTATTATTATTTGCATTCACACAGTAAATAGTTTGTTGACTTTTTTTCTAATTGGAACCGTTTACAGGTCAAAGCAATGAATACATGTGGTTATCGTTCACTGACATATACTGTATAGTTTATTGATGCAATTTTGTGACCACTGAACAGATGGGAAATGTAGATTTTGTAGCTGCGACGTACCTTTGATTTGATACACGGTCCCACTATTAGTCAAAGTTTGATTTGTGTATATTAAATCCTATTTATAAAATATAAGCAACCAAAACTCTTCTAGGGAAGTGTTCGTTTTAGTAGAGAAGAAAATACAGCGAAACCAATAATTAATTGTATTCCAATCACTGAATTTTCGCGGTTATGATTCTGTCTTACTGGCAATACGTTGCAATTCAATAAACAAAAACAAACTAAAAGGCAAACTTACATCTTGAGTAAAGCTTGATCCGTTTAAGCAAACATTAATAATTTAATTATTAATAAAGCAAAAATGTGTAGGAGGGTCTTTTTCGCACCGGGGCGGGCGGTGGGAATGTTTACAAAGTAAATATAATAAATAACTAAACACTCCCCGATAGGGTCTCGAAATCGGTTGTGTGTATTCATCAAGACCAAATTCTCGGGAACTCAGGATTTAGCAGCTTCAGGCTTGTACGCGGTGCACTAATAAAGTAAACACATAGTCACAACCCCTTTTCAGCACAAGCCAGCAGACCCTGGAACACGCAAGCAATAATACATTACTACATTAGCATTGCAACTTCTACATTTCTACATACAGAGAGAGGGTCGGGTGTCCCCCCGTATGAGCCCGCGTAGCATCTAGTAGCTCACCTTTGGCACCATGACAGGATCGTCTCTAGTAGTTCTCGTCCAGGGTGAGGTGTTCGTGACAGAGCCGTTTTTAGTAGATCTTGACTGATGTACCTAACCTGTAACGGGTACCGGGTAACCGAATGTTACCACCGGTCAGTGGATTTAGTTCCCCCATGTCATTGTGATTACCAACCGACCTCCGCCGGCCACCGTACGTGCATCACAAGGAAAAGATTGAGAGACAGGCTCTCCACGGGCCACTCTGCAAAATGCAATGCAGAGATCACTGGCTGGTCAACAAGGTCGAGGTCAAGCCGAGTGATTAGGCCCAATCACCGACCCTCCCAAGCATTAACTAGCTTAAAACGGAATCCTGCGCGGGTGTACAACCCCCAGGAACATAGAGAGCTCACTGGCTCCCCAGGCATAGTACCAGAGGCCTCAATCATAAGAACACAGTAATTATAATTACTAACAGTACTATCTTAACAGTACTGCATAAGCAAAAGCATTATCTACAGCTTCAATCAACAACTACTCATCTCGCTCAACCCCACTACCTTATAGGTGGCCAATACATAGGTATACATCACTTCAGTGCATTTATCAACTAAGCAACATACATATACTGTTAATTCACTTATACCGAACGTGCGAACTCCGAACCTGTCTGAGAAGCCATCCCTTCGGCTGCTTCGGATCCACTGTCCAAATTTGCCTAAATCGTACCTAAAGACAACGCTCTACGACGAGGCTCGGGTCTTGGAAAGGCATAACCATAAACATAATTTATTACACAAGGGGCTAGTAACCACAATATTTAGAAAACAGCTTTATTGACAACTAAACGAGCATACAATAATTGTGATAGAATTAGTCTAACAATATTATTCCTACAAATGATATTTTAAAAAGTCGGGAGTAACAATCACGCATACGTATTATCATTATCGATATCTTCGTTTGTTCCGCTTATGCAGTGTCGAAATGGTGTGCGGCAAGGCTAAACTGATGTGTGCTGTTGCACAACAGAGGCCGACTCTGCAGGTTACCGTATCGGTGCGTAACCGTGCTTGACCTGCCTGGTGTATGGTGTGCGTGCACTTATGGAGTCTTGTTATTGCTCTAGTCCGACAGTAACAGTAACTACACAGGGAATTTGAAAATTTTTCTGACCCTTGGAGTGATTCGACGAGAAACTTTTGGACTATTGCTTCCAAATTAAATACTACCCAATTATCTGAAATAACGCAGATAAACAACTTTATTTTTGGCGGATAACAGATCTACAAATACGGCCTACCCTTAAGACATACTGTTATTTACATTAAATTGTCCACTCGTGTTTTACCCCAACTTTTATTAAGCATTTAAAGTAATATTCGTAACTTCATTACAAATATTCAATTTATCAGTAATATTGTCACGACGTGGGTTGATAAACTATTTTTTTTAAGATTTAAAATTTCATAATATAATTCAAAAGTATTAGCTAAAGGGACATCGAGAAGATGTAATTAGATACGATGTTGACACTTACACATCTTTAAATCCTCTGTACATTTGAATATTGGTTAGAAGTTCCTTGTGTTTTGACCCAAAGCAGCTGTAAGTTATGGTCAGTATGTTGAAAAGTCTATAGAAGGTAAAATTTCGTATAAAGTCAGGTTTGTTGATTCTAATAATCTCCTGTGCATACCACAATTTGTCTGTATTTGATCAAAAAGTGAAAGTAGTTCGGAATTCTCCTTAACCCCGTTCCGGTAAAAGATTTG
>JABXWE010009394.1:0-50225 GCA_014611495.1 Limonius californicus | reverse complement strand
CACTTTCTCCCTCTCACACACGCTTGCTTCCACCCCACGTCTCAAACGTCCAACAGTTCAAAAAGTTGTTATATTTTAAATCACCAGCACCATTATAATCACAGCCCCACGTTGCAGGCGTCAAAAAGTTGCTATATACCGGTCCCTTTTGGTAAATTGTACTAGTGATTTGCAACTTGTAAATCAAAGTTCTCACACCTTGCTAAAATACCTCGGCTTTTACTTCTTATCTCAGGGTTTCGTGGCTTCCTTTATGTTTCTATTCTTCAGAATATTCTCATTTACTTCAATAAAACAACCAATTCCATAACTTCATATAATTACACAAATATTACATTTACCAAAACGTTAATTGCCAAACATGAATCTTTGTATGTAAATTTAAATTAATTTGTTTGCTCGGGTGTGATTTTCTGGGTGAAGCCCGATCACACCTCCGCTCGATTCAAATATAAAAACTTGAATAAATAATTTTCCAACCCTTGTTTATCTATGTCCCTAACAACCCTCCAATTTATAATATTTACCCTATTGGAGTTCACTTTCTTATCACGTGTTATACGTTCACGTTCTTAATACGATTCTAATGATTTCCAATGCCACCTCCAATAAGACAAACATTTAACAAATTTATAAATACATAATTATCTAGTAAAGAGATGCATAGATAAAGTATGCTCTTATACTTGCTTGCTGTGCAGCATTGGTACCTCCATGGCCTACTCATATATTTATCATAACAATATATATCAGAAAAATCGTGTCGAGAAGAAAAATCCATCGTCGAGAGAATTCGTTTCGCAGTCACCAAACTTCGAGCAGACCTATTCCTGATATAAGTAAGTCCTGATTGTTCCATTCCTTATAAGATTTTATTTGTGTCGAACTGTATATGCAGAATTATGGAGGAAGTTAACCACAACCACAGGAACCACAAAATTACGTAGATCCAACATCAAAAGGCAATTAACTGTTTTTATCAAATTTATAAACGGAATCGATCAATTCAACATCAATGAATTGATAAAATTACAAATTCAAAATAGACTTAAAAACATTGAACCCTTATGGCAAGTATTTGATAAATTAGATACATAATGTTCAATCGACCATTGAAATCCTCGATAGTGAGGAAATCGATGATACAGTAAGGGATATATTCGAAAATTCATATAATGAGATAGTACCCATGGAAAAACATTTAGTACAACCGAAAATGACGCAATCAGCGTCACTTCCCAATGAACATCAAAATCTTGGGAATGTTAAACTTAACCTACTACTACTATTTAGCCTACTATAAATTTGCCCAGTTTTGATGGAGCGTATGAAAATTGGCTGCAATTTCATGACGCATTTAATGCACTGATCCACGAAAACTTAAGTGTTAAACCTATTCAAAAATTCTATTATTTGCGATCATGTCTAAAGGGGGACGCAGCTAAAGTTCTGCAATCGTTAGAAGTTTCGGAGTCTAGCTATGATGTAGCTTGGGAAATGTTGCAAGAAAGATTTAAAAATACAAGGTTTATTGTAAACAATCATGTTAAAGCCCCGTTTAACTTAAACTCCATGCATAAAGAATCGCGTAGTTCATTGCGACAAATATTAGATACTGTTGTGAGACATTTGCGCGGTTTAAAAACACTTAAGCAACCCGTTGATCACTGGGATACATTAATAATACTTATTGTAACTGCTAAATTAGATAATGTCTGAAGACGAGAGTGGGAAGGTATAAAAACTATAGAAGAATTGCCTACTTGGGTAGACTTGGCGGAGTTTCTCAAAAATAAATCTGAACTACTTGAAACACTAGAGTATAGTAAAATCGAAAATAAACGTTTTGATATTAAATCTAAAAGGGATCGAATTATTACAAATTCGTATTTGAGCACAAATAAAGCAACCTGTGTACATTGTAGTAAAGATCACGGCATCTACAAGTGTGAACCATTCGTAAAACTTCCAGTTAATGATACATTGGGCGAAGTCAAGATATTAAATCTTTGTATCATTTGTCTTACGAAAAATCATTTTGCAAGGGATTGTTGATCAAGCCGTTGTAGAAAATGTTCTAGAGGTCATACCACTCTATTACATTTTGAGAATAAGGTAGTTGAAAGTAGTAGTCTAGGTCAAGAGCTTCCTAGTACATCATATAGTAATGCAACGTGTAACTCAAACAGTATATCGCAAGTAGAAAAATTCACCACGCCCGAGATTTCCATCACTAACCATTCGTTAAATGATGAAAGTTCACAAATCATGTTATCAACTGCATGCATATTAGTTGAAGATATTTATGGAACCAGGTATAATTGCAGAGTGCTATTAGATTCAGGGTCACAATTTAATTTTATGACAAAAGAATTATGTGAACGTTTAGGATTACAGAAAACGACAGTTAGGTCGTATTATAATAAACGCAAAATTATTGATTCAGAAGTTGTGGCAACATAAGTTATCGCGGGATGAATCGATCCCAATTGATTTGCATACACAGTGATTAAAATTTCGCAATCAGTTAGATGTATTAAATAAAATAAAGGCACCAAGACATGTTGTGGGGGAAAATCCAGTCAATTTAGAATTACATGGTTTTGCTGATTCATCGGAAAGGGTATACGGTGCTTGTGTCTATATTCGTTCCATAGATAAAGAGGGTAAATGTACAGTTAATTTAGTATGTGCAAAATCGAAAGTAGCACCATTACGCAGCGTGACGTTGCCACGTTTAGAACTACGTGGGGCAATTTTACTCGCGCGTCTTTGTCAAAATGTAGTTAACGCAATGCCAATTAACTTTAAGAATATCTTTTATTGGCGTGACCCCACTATAGTTTTGAGCTGAATTAGAGCAGAACCAAAAAGGTGGACGACCTTGTAGCAAATTAGGTGGCCGAAATTCAAAACACAAATGAACTTGAAAAATGGCGGCATGTTACATCTGAGGATAATCCCGGAGATTTAATTTCACGAGGTGTAACACCGCATCATCTAATCGAATCAAAGTTATGGTGGCACGACCTTTCCCGGCTTTCAAATACTGGGCGTCGAGACAAACCGTTAATGAAACCATTGTAGATCGGTTACCAGAAACGCGTAATACAACAATCAATTTGCCTACCATTAGAAATGATTTCGGGTTATTTGCTAAATACTCATCATTGTCCACATTAGAAAGAGTTTATGCGTATTGTCGTCGCTTCTTACATAATAGCTTAAATAGTAAGCAATATCGTAGGTTCGGTCATCTAAACGTAAAGGAATTACAAGAAGCACGTTTTAATCTCATAAAGATAGCTCAGAAGCAGGCATTCGAGAGCGAAATTAGTAACTTAGTTAAAGGCAAGGCATTACACTCCAAACCTAGAATATTAGCTCTCAATCCATTTCTGGATAACAACAGCGTATTGCGGGTGGGTGGTCGGTTAGAACAATCTAAGTTCGAGTTTGATAAAAAAACATCCAATAATACTACCTCCGAGCCATCCACTTTCCAAACTAATTGCAACAAATGAACATATAAGGTTGTTACATTGTGGTCCACAAGCCCTTCTAGCATCATTGCGGGAACGCTACTAGCCAATTTATGATCGTAATTTAGCAAAAAAGGTTGTGCATGATTGTGTTACTTGTATTCGGCCAAAACCAAAGAGCAATCCATACATCATGGGAGGACTACCTAAAACTATAGTAGCTCCAGCAACCCCATATTATACAACTGGCGTAGATTACGCTGGTCCATTATTTATAAGAGATCGCAAGTACCGTACTTACAAATTAATAAAATCATACGAGGGCCTATTTATATGTTTTGCAACCAAGGCAACTCACTTAGAATTGATCTCTGATCTAACTACGGGGTGTGATCAAAAAATACGGCGAATGAATTTTATTACGAACGAAATAATAAGGTTATATCAAATTTAAATTAATCTCCTTCAAAGTACTCTCCTTGGCTAGCGATGCACTTATCCCAACGGTGATTCCATGTTTGGAAGCATTTCTGGAAGGCTTCTTTCGGAACGGCCATCAGCTGCTCCGTCGTTGCCCTCTCAATGTCGGGAATAGTGTCAAAACGTTTTCCTTTTAGCACGGCTTTTATTTTTGGGAAGAGCTAGAAGTCGCATGGTGCTAAATTCGGAGAATAAGGCGGATGTGGACAGACAGGAACCTTTTTCGACCAAAAACTCGCGGATCAGAAGAAACAAATTTCGCACTCGCTCGTCTCATTTGCATATCATCGGTTAAAATGCTTTGCACGGATCCGTATGAGATGTTCAGTTCTTCGATAAGCTCTCGAATAGCAAGTCGCCTGTTTGAACGAATCATTTCCGCCTGTTTTTGCGCGTTTTCGTCTGTTTTTGAGGTCGAAGGACGTCCTGACCGTTTCTCGTCTTCAACCGACTCATTTCCGCTTTTAAATCGCTCATACCACTTGTAAACAGTCTTCAGAGTCACCACATTATCGCCATACACTGATTTTAACATTTCATGAGCTTCTTTAGCACTTTTTGCAACTTAAAACAAAACTTAATGTTCACGCGTTGTTCAAAATCCATGATGCGCGACAGACACGGTAAACACTACCTCACTCTTTCGGCTCTAGAAGCCGCTTGACAAGTCACAACTTGTTCAAACTTGACACTGACTCACTGAATTACATATGTAATTCAGTGTACTGACTATCTCAAAGGATCAGGCTATCGGACTTATTACTTCAAATGGATGTATCGTCAACAGATGGTGCTTTAAAAATTCATTCACCGTATTTTTGATCATACCTCGTACAGATGCATTTCTAGCATCTTTTAGACGATTTGTTTCAAGAAGGGGTAGGCCACAGAAGGTCTATTTAGATAATGGCACTAATTTTATCGGTGCTAACACTGAACTTAAACATTTATCAGAATTTTTAGTCAGTGAGGTTAATAAGAATCATATAATTGATTCACTTGTAAAAGACAATAATATCATATCAATTTATGCCTCCGAGGTCCCCTCATTTCGGTGGTCTTTGTGAAGCCGGGATAAAGTCTACGAAAACGCACTTAAAAAAGGTTATTGGCAACGCCTATCTAACCTTCGAAGAAATGTATACAGTTCTGACACAAATAGAAGCAGTCCTCAATTCCCGACCCTTGTGTTCCATGTCAACTGATCCAGACGATTTAACTCCTATTACTCCTCCCCATTTTTTGATTCGTCGCACATTAACTTCCCTTCCCGATTCTGATTTAACTCAAATAGGAGAGAACAGGTTGTCCAGATACCAGAGATTGCAGCAACTCACTCACACTTTTGGAAGCGATGGAACAAGTAATATATATTCAGTTTGCAATCCAGAGTGAAATGGAGGCATCCTTCGTCAAATCCAATAAAGGTGCGATCTTTAGTAATCCTACGGGAAGAAAATCTCCCTAAAATGGCAGTTAGGACGAATCATCGATTTGCACCCGGGGCCAGTTGGAGTAGTTAGAGTAATTTCGGTGAAAGTGTCTAACGGTGTTTTTAAACGAAATGTAGCAAAACTATGTGTTTTACCAATAGACTAATAAAACCTTAATTATTAATTGTAATAGTGTGCTTAGATTAAGTTGTTGAAACTGTTCGTTTCAAGGCGGGCGGCATGTTTAGAATTGTAAGTTTAATTATTTCTAGGATTACTACCTACATTTTCTTATTTTTGTAGTGTTGTCCTTTTGTAAATATTTTAATCTTTGTATATTGTCGGTTAGTAATACTTTAAGCTTAGAGGTACTGTGTTTTTATGTAGTTACCTGAATGCCGTAGGTAAAGATTGTTTAGGTGGGGTTTGTACTCCTAGATAATAAAAGTAGTGTAAAATACGCAGCGAAGAGAGTAGTATCTCGTTGAGATTCAGACATGTATATATAAATAGTAAAATAAATAATATAAAATTACATGTTGGTCAATCAGTGGTCCTTCGACAAACTAAAAGTAAAACAACCAAACAGCATCTTTGAAGCTTACGCATATGTGCTGGTGTAGAAATTATGTAAGGATTCATGTGTAAATACCTAGTCGAAATTGTTAACAATGCCACGATATATTTTCAGAAATAAAATGATAAACAAACTTTCCGAATTGTAAAGAATTGCTTACAGAACACATTACGGAGACATACTTAACACAAATGTAGCAAAAATCGCAACAAAAGTGCGCTACGGATGATTGTTACGCGTAATACGTATTTGTTTATTTTTTCTGGATAGAAAGTCTTATTGTATAATGGGTAATGCTTCAAAAAAATAGAAAACATCTGTTATTCCCCATAAACTTTAGTGACCAAGATTTTGAAATTTACCTATTTTCATGAACATTACTGATAGATTTAATAATGATTATACTTGGAGTAACTTCTAGAACTCTAGTAATATAAATATTAATATAAATACATGGACCTTTTAGCTGAACAGGTCTTAAAAAAGTCTTTGGTTCATGATATATACGTTTAAATTTAAGATTGATGTACATATTGCGGAATAAAACATACTTGGTAAATTAAAACAAACCCCACTAGTTCACTTTAGTTCCGGCTGCCTAAGTGGATACATGTCTGCTTCTTTCTATGAAGGCTTCAAGATACTACAAGCATCCGGCAGACCAATGTTGCTATATCTGCGGCAAATTTATCAAGACCGGTGTGAGAAGTCCTTCTTAGAAGCATTTGTTGAAATACGACACCTGTCACGAATCAAGAGCAAGCCTTCATTTGACTTGCGAGCAGCAGAAAAGAAGGACTACGAAAGGTAAAATGGACAATTGTTGCTCGGAATTGTATGCTATATAAAATGTATTAAAAAAAGCACTTCACCTAGAGTAAGCATAAGAAATTAGGGGCCTATATATCGATGCATACATTAAAATGTCCAACTTTGTATTGATGTTCAATATCCGTTTAATTAGCAGTTACCTATACCATACCCAAAGGGTGTAAAATTAATATAGATTTTTGTTTATGAATAGACTTCATAAAAGATTACCATCAAAATAGTAAGTAGGCGTTGTAAATATTGTGGTGGTAAGGGGTTTAAAGTTTATTAACTTCAAGCACCGTCTCCAATCAATCCTATCAAAATCTACAGACTTTAATGCCAAAATTGGTAACGTACTCGTTGAAGACATTATGGGCAGACATGGAGAACCTGTCGTAAATAGATCGTAATGGAAAGATTACGCATTCGCTATCGCCACAAAAAAATCAAAAATTTACTTGGAGCGTCAGAGGCAGCCGATCGATCATAGATTATGTATTTAACAATCAAAAAATATCAACATTGGTCCAAGACACAGAAGTTTACCGCGGTAGTGACATTGGATCACTTCTTGTTAGTATCAAAAATAGCCATTCCCAAAAGATGGACGAAACCATTTAATAGTGGAATAGAGCACAGGATATTTTATATGTGTTAAATAAATGTGACAAAATTTACCATTGTAGTACCGAGTACAAAAGCAAAGCGTGAAGCATTGAGAATATTCCTGGTGATAGAAACTTTTTCCTTCAAAAATTCTTAAGACAAAACTGCAAGAAAAAATTTGCCCCGCAGCTTAGTTTGCTTGTACGATGGTGTTAAAGTTCATACCTTTAGCGCAGAATTTTAGCCAAGTGGTTATCAGAAATTAACCCTGCAGTACTGGCGCCCTTTTTTATGACACGGTTACTGGCGCTGGGTCTCTCAGACCCAAACGATATATTATTGATTTTTGGAACAATGATTATGCAATAATTGTTCATTTACAATATACATCAGAGCTATAAGTTATTTAGATATTTTAATTAGAAAACGAACACATTTATTTTATTTTTTCCAAATTATATAGCAAAAATTACAATCATGAATTATCTTGCTATACTGAAATATTGAAAATATATATAAATATTTTTTTTAGTTAACGCAAATACTTAGTAAAAAAAACAAACATAATTAAAAGATAGAAACATAATATTGTCATTCTTCATTGTTTAAAAATTTCATAACATAGCATAGTATGAAAATTTAGCGTGTGATAGATATAGAAATTTCTTACAATTTGCACCATAATATCGCGTCTTGCTGTCTTTTTTGCAAAATTGGCATCTTTTTCTGGCCCCTTCAGCAATTGGTGCGATAGGAGTTGATATCCCAGTTACTTCCTGTAGTCTTCGTGTTAACGGCCGGGGCAAATTTGTTAGAGCCGACCTTCTAATATGTTTTTCACTTAGAGCTAACGCAAGAGCCCTTAGGTAAGATCTTCTTGGAGTATTGTCTGTAGGATTATTTCCCGAATATATTATTTGAGAATTTATTCCAGCGATGTTCAACGTCTTTGCCGGCTTGGCTATCGCTTTGGCACCGTGGTGGCTTATAACGATGTTCTGTTGTCTGGTTATAACATTTTTAGGTGGCCTATGCTTTTTCAAAATAGTTTTACCATTTTTTGCAATAAATGAAGAAATCTTAGGTATTTTGCTGGGAGTTTCTTCCTTTTCCTCACTATATGCTTCCTGCTCAGTATCAGTATCAACATCTCTTGGTTCAACAAAATCAATTTCATCAGTGTCCGATTCATCAACTTCTTCTTCGGAATCTGTAGCAACTTCTTCCAACAAGCGTTGTAAGCGTGCTTGTTCCGCTTCAAAACTCATTATCTAAATAACAATAAATAATTTACAAACAAATTTACTAATATTTAGATTTTGGTACTTACAATACGCGAAAATTGATTTCTACAACACTGTGAATTTGCTATAAGAAACTAACGTGAGTACTGGCGTCGGGTCTCTGAGACTTCACAGGCACGTACAAATAATACAAACAACAACAATACCCCCCTCCGGTGAGCAAAGTGTACTAAACTCATATTTAGGAAGGTACTGTAAAGGCGGTTGCACAGTTTACAACAAATATTTTATAGGGGGGGAAATTAAATCCGGCAAGTCTGTTAGACCCGGCGCCAGTACTGCAGGGTTAAGTAAAACATGTATTTGCTTAATGAGGAAACTTACATTAATTCAAAGCCGCTAAATAACATTGAATTGGCAATTTAGTTCTTAGTTTGGAAGTACTGTTAGAAATCATACTTTTGGTAAAAGTACAATGTGACACCAATGCAGGTGCATGGGTCCTGTGATAAAAATTTCGAAAATCTCTTGTGTGCGTTTCGTGTGTGTGAAGTAAATCAATTTTGAATTGACATTACGAATTCTGCATTAAATTCGCCTTTAATTCGTGTTATTGAGTTCACTTGTGTCTTGGCCATCATTGTGGCGTATGATATAAAAGATTACGTAGATATGATTTGAATTCTTGCGGAATGTGACGGAAACTGCAATGAGGCTGCTAGGCTCGGCATTTTCCTAATAGTAATAGAAGACATCCAAGCCACGTAGTAATTCGAGCTGCAAATCAGTGTTGCCAAGTTTCAGATTCTTTAACTAAGCGCGATAGAAAGTTCCTGTTTGCAATTTTTAGGTCTATATCGGTTGTAGAAAAAGTTTATCTGAAGTTTTTAAGACAATTTAGGGACACCATGTATATTGCAATTGCCTAAGACAAAAACATTTGCTAAGTTCTTCTTACGGTGACATCAATAGCTAAATGTTCTGATTGATAAGGGTTCACTCTGTTACAGGCCAAACGAGCTTTTTCGTCGATCCGCAAACGGATAGGTGGAAAAAGGCCTGCAGCTTAGCTCAAAGGAGTAGGGGGGGTTCGCGGAATTCGCTTGCGGGAGGAAATCTTCCTGATTGTGTACAGAGTAGGTCAAAACTAGTGGGCGCCACCTTCTAAATCACAGCTGATTGTAGGTTCTCGTGGAAGGCCGAGAAGCCGACAGCTTACGGGAATCGAACTCACCTTTATTGTGCCTCCCTCCTGTTTAGAAAGCTTGCAAAATTCATGCACACACAAATACAAAATACACAACAATAAAAAGAGGCGGTAAATTTTAAAACACATATAATTAAATTATTGGGAATGACAAAAGTACAAAAGAATGACAGCAAATGGTGATTTTATAGTTCCATATTAGATATTACAAACTTTTAATTTGAACGTTCAAGGGGAGAACTCGACGTCGCTGGCGGACGTTATTTGCATTGTTCAAACAACTACGTGGCCAGTGGCGTCGGAGTTTACAAGAATCACACACTATAACAAAAATTACTTTTTACAATTAGTAATACGACAAAAAGGACGATCGGCGACTGAAGGTCGCTTCTTGTTACATAAAAAAAAGGTTCAATCACTTAGAATTTTGTTACCACGTACAAGGTTTTTTTTCACAACACAAAAAACGAATTCCTTTACCTTGAATTTCGGCGAATGGAATCGATAGCGAAGCAGGCACAATTCTGGGGTTGTTTTCCAGATCCAGGTATAGTGTGGGGGGTATTTTCAGGTCCGGGAAAAGGTAGACGACTTCTTCAGAAAACTTTGGGACGGAATTTTCGTCGCAGCAACGGCACAGGTACAGGAACAACGAATGGGCTCGATACTAATCCGCCAAAGGCTATCGGCAAATTCGCAATGAATTGCCTTTCCAGGGTTGAAATCCAGCGTATTTTCTATAAATCCGACACTTGTCGATATTCTGTTCACTCCACGGTGATATAGCAATACGAGAGTACACGCGATGGATACCCATCGAAAACCAAAAGCCGCCCTTGCAGTACTTAATTTCTTAGATGGAATTGGGTTAGACGGGAGTCGCGAAGATGTTAAGGCTGACTGAAGAGCTAAACGCTACGTGAACATGCGTTGGTTGAAAATATGAAATTGTTCTGGAAGGAATAACACGTGCGACTTCTAAGAGTAAACATTTCCAAGAATTGTTTATAAACGGCAAATCTAGCCTACAAAGGGGACTTTAAGGCTTTTCGGAATTGGCCCCCCATAAGTCAATCTTAAAAGAAAAATAACGAAAACTGGAATCGACATAAGAAGATGGCAATTAGAATAGAAATTTTAATTCCTATGAAGCGGCAATTAAAGTACGACTCTAATCCAGACAGAGTAGCACAATTAAAATGAACATAACAACTCCTTTAGTGAGGAATACATGCTCAACTGTAACAGCTTTTAGTACAAAGTACCTATGTTGCCGTGGAAAATAAAAAATTACTCACATTTTAAAGAATTAATCCTTATTTAACTGCGCTATCCTCTCCTCCCCCATCCAGCTCTTGAATCCTATGCCCTATGGATCATCCAAACTAATATAATAATGAACTAAAACTGTATTGGCGAATATAGAATGTTTTAAATGAGCATGCTTTCAAAACTGTAAAACATCTTAAAGGATAATCTTTTAAAGGTGATTTCAAATTATAAATTTTAATATAAAACCGAGTACCTTCACATTTGTGAGGCAAAAACTTAAGTAAATAAATAAATGTGATATACGGAGAATTAATTTGTAAACAACTCATTATATGTGAATTTTCTAATATATTTTTCAAAGATAACAATTATCAACATATCACTGTTCAAAATAATCACTGAGCCACTCACACATCATTTTTTAAGTTTATTAAGGATATCCTAAAGCGACCTGGCAACTAAGAATTAAATGTAACTTTTTTCATCGACAAACCTTTATATTCCCTGTCCGCCACGGGATTTAGCGCTGTCTGCTTGAACGCTGGAAAGCGAACTGCAGCCAATGTAAAATACAATACGTATAATATACCACAAACGCTAATTGCAGTCTATTTTGCGTGACTTTAGTAGCCTCTTAACATATAACCATAAAATAAGGCAATTCAGTAAGTAGAGGGTTTTTTGAAATAAAGAACAAGAAAAATTTATAAGACAAAAAGCGGTTAATTGTAGAACAACTTTTTCTAACAATTATAATTCGTTATGTTTGATACGCTGTCGTGGTCAACTAATAAAGTGTGTGGCGTCCGCAAGCGAAAATGGTTACTTAACTTCTGGGCATACTCAGAATCCGCAGTTGGATGTAGTCCTGCGGAATATTCTCCCATTCTTTTGCAGCAGGGTTTCTGGGACCGCAGGACGCTCCCTGAGCCGAGATGTTCAACCGGATTCAAGTCGGGATTCATGAAAAAATTCGCAACTCACTGTAGGTACGTTAATAGGCGACCTTACCACTTACGCTTTTTAAAAGTAATAGACAACATATCCAAAATTGAAATAAGGTGAAGAAATTTTCAAAAAACTCATAATAACCGCTGATAAGAAATTGCAGAGAGTAGTGCAAAAATACGGTAAAATCAATTTACATGTAGACGTAATTTAGTGAATTTTTTCTCTTATCTTATTACAAACTGCCATCCTTTAAGTCTGTTACAAATTTACTTTGTAGTGTCTTATACGCATGGTCTTTTACATTGACTACAGTTCACGTAGACAGCTCTAAGCCCTGGAACGGACAGAGAAACGAATATAATGGCTTGCCTATGTAAAAAGTTACGACGAGGTACTTCTAAAACTGTAAAGCCTTTAAACATACATAGATGGCGTAAGAGTATAGGGTTTATTTAAAACGTGGTGTAGTTAGACCAAACTCGCATTATGTTATTCTCAGTAAAGTCTGGGTTTATACAGATAATATCTGACCTGTTAGTTGTTTTGAGGCTTATTTTTATTTCTTGCTATCAGGTAATAATGACCTTTAGCCTGGTTTATTAGAACAAATTTGAACAATGATAAAATATAGTAACTTTTGTTCCAATCCCAATTATTATACAATTACAAAATCTCAAAAAACCGGTTTCTGTTTTCTATGATTTTCCTTTACGACAATATTTTTGGATCACGTTGTGGATGCAAACATGTTTAATTATGTTCATCATCAGCATCTGACATGGAGCTGACTCGAAGGCCGATCCTGGATACGCCAGGCCCACCCCATGCCAGTAAGGTGGGTAGGAAGTTTCGGGATAGGGTGGGATCGGGGGGGCATTGCACAACGTTAGCATGTCTGCAATGCATACCGCAAGACACCGCTGAAGCCAAAAGTTCCCCTCGGCCGACTACCTGCCTTGCGATGATTTATGACTTAAGAGGGTCGACTCCACTCGAAATTTCCTATAAAACAGCTTTACTTCAAATCGGTGTTATTACTAATTGCAAAACGATTTTCGAACCGAAAAAAATTGAGCGCATTCTAGAAAGATTGCTTTAGGTCCGTACTTTGCAAATTTTTGTATAAAATTAACCAATCGGCCAAAAAAAATTACAAACTATCTACATTTTTCAAAAAATAGGGTTACTTCGAATTTTTTTTTGACAACATTGAGACATATTTATAAAATGTTGCAATATACGTTTATAGAGTAGAAATACATCTTTTAGCTACGATTTTTTATTTAATAATTTACAGTTTCCAAGTTAATTAATAACCGATTCAAAATTTACAATTTTTTAGTTTTACCAAAACGTTTACCAGTCCTGCCAAGCCAGGTAAACGTTGGAGTCGACCCTCTTAAAGCTATTTTTAGACGATCCTTGTCCGGCCTGCCCGCACTTGTGTCATTTGAAAACACGACTGAACAACGAAGATATGTATGTACAAGATCCACTAAATACACCAAATTGCAGTTATTCGAACTATTCCAATTGAATCTAGTTAGCCTTTTTTATAGCGCAAAGCTCTTTCGAGCGCCTGCCTATTTAACGCTAATTCTCTAAACGAAAGCGGAGCCCCACTAAAAACGCGTGCACCATGGACGGGATCCCGGACCGAACTCTGGATGCAAACATGTTTAATTATGTTATGAAAAACAAAAAGATGTGATATACTTCCCACACTTGAAATTTTAAACAATAAAGTTTTCGATATTTGTTTCAAAATTACGGAAAATGTGGAGAAATATCTAATTCTTCCCTATTTTATTTTCCTATTTCTCGCCTCTTATCACACTTAAATCTATACAAACTGATTGTCGTTGTAGTCTACCAGAAGAAGATCTTCCTGATTTAACTGTGGAAGTTGAACATACCCAGGAACAGTCCAATATGTCCAAAAATGTGCTTTCTGGAAATCGAATTGAGGACATTGCGTAATTTATAGAACAAGCTTGAAATTTGCGAGTTAACGATTTGTCTTATGCGGTGGGGAAAATGAACTTTAGTGGCGAAACTAGAAACGAATTAATATCATATTTAAATTATTACTGTCATGTGTGTGATGGAAAAATAGAAATAAAAACTAAAAATTGCAATAGTGATTTACATCGTTCGCTTGTTTGGAATGTTTTGCTAGTTGGTGCCGGATATTCCCAAAATGAGCAATTCTTTCCATTACTTGAAGTTCCTAATGTGCAAAAAAAAATAGTTTCTAAACACGTTTTGTGCAAGAAGACAAAAAAAAACTTATAAAATGAAAAGCAAAAGGCAAAGGGTAAAAATGTGAAACCGCTAGTGAATCCCGTCTGTCCAAAACGAAAATTATGGACGAAATAAATAATGTAGAAATTGCTGCACTAGAAAGAAGAACTATCGGGCAAAGACAAAACGTAGACTGGCAGAATGGAGTCAGAAGAAATCGGGTAACTGTTTCGACCTTCGATAATATCCGTTAACGTCAACAAAGTAGCCCCTCTTGCGATTTATTAAAAGAAATGTTCTATAGAGATGCAGAATGCAGATATTGATACAAAGGCAATTCAATACTGTCTTGAAAACGTAAAAAATTCATTTCAAAAATTTTTTTAAATTGATAAACGTTAAGGTAAACAATTGTGGTTTATTTATATGTTTTTTAAGTGAAAGTCCTGACGAATTTACAGAAGATAACGAACCTGTGGAAGTCAAATGTCATTATTACATTAAAAAAAACGAGGGAAGGGGTGCAATTGAAAATTATGTATACAATTAAATAGAAATGTTTAAAACGAAAGTATCATAACTTTTTACGAAAAAGATAATTGCTATTTAGTATTGCATAGTGATGTCAATCTACAGGTAATAAAAATTATAATAAATCAGCCCTTTTGGCACAACATAATGCTACCAAAGGTTTTGGGAAAACTATGCATTGTCCGAATTAATCGATTCAAGAATTCCAAGAGGGCGAGGGTGTCTCTGTTTAAACAAGGATAATGATGAACTAATGTAATTATACATTACAATAATAATTTATTGTACATATTATATCTATTATAATTTAATAGTAATTTCGCATTGTCTGTTTTTTTTTAAATAATTATTGTGTAGTGAGTTATTTAATTTTCCTCATTGTATAAAAAGATTCAATAAGAAAATGATTTATATAATTATGTAAACGTTAGACTAGTTTTGTATTGTAGAAATCGTTGTCTTAAATGTATGAAGAATTTGAGATACAAGATTTGCTGAAGTTTTGGTCTTGAAGATATTTAAAAAAGGATTACAACAGTAATGACGAAGATAAGCTATTGATAGATAAATCTATTGTCCGAAAAAATGTTACCTGCTTTCATTGTTGAGCCTAAAAATTATTGAAAATATTGAACATGTTTTGTGCTTTTATCAAGTTCTCTTTATTTCTACAAATTAAATTTGACATCAAACGATGTTAAATAAACATTGATGGGTATGAGAAAATTTCACGACGCTACAACAGACGCTTATCGACTTATTAGAGTAATTGTTGTGTTTTAGTGTTTGGTGGTATTTTTTAGATCATAAGGGCACTTACAAGTGACGTAGAAGCACCAAATTATGCCATACCCTAGTTGAGCGTGTGAAAACCAAGTATGCCAAATGTGAAATTAGAATGTTGTTTACATTTAGAGAAAAGTAAAAAAGAATTATTTTAGTAAACTCCTTCTCCTCCTCCTCAGTCTTAATTCCCAGTAGGGAATGTAGTGGCCACTGTGGCTTCTTTCCATTTTGCTAGGTCTTGTGCTTCGATCGTGAGTGTATGCATAGGCTTCCCGGTTAGCTTGGTTACTTGGTCTATCCATCTGGTAGATGATCGGCCTCTAGATCTTTTTCCTTCCACCTTTCCCTGCATTACTAATTTTTCCATGTTGTCAGATTCTTTCCTCATGATATATCTAAATTATCTTAATATTTTGAGTTGTATTTTGCTCGATAGACGCCTTTTGATGTTAAGTTCATGAAATATTGATATATTTGTTCGATGTTCTGCCCATGAAACGTTCAGCATTCTCCGCCAACAGAACATTTCTGTGGCATCGACTTTCTTCCTCTTTTCTGTCTGAGAGTCCAGGACTCACTGCCGTATGTTAGAATAGGGAAGATCAGACATTGTACCAGTCTGTATTTTATTTACATATGTTGTTATCTTTTCATATTCGTGTTAGTTTCTTCATAGCCACTCTAGTCATTTCGCATCTTTTCCTGATTTCTTTTTCTGTTGAACCGTCTTTTGTTATTAGTGATCCAAGGTACATGTATTGTCGTACTACCTCGTATCTGTTTATGCGTTGTACATCGGGTCTGTTGTTATGCGGTCTATCAATAATCAAAATCTTTGTTTTAGACATGTATAGTTCAAGACCTAATGTCGCGCTTTCTCTTTCTACACGCTCTATAATATCTTGAATTTCGTCCGCACTACTTGCGAGAGCAAAGCCGTATAGTCGGCGTATTTTAAGTTGTTAACTTTTTGTCCATTGATTGAGATGCCACCTTATATATTCTCCATATATGTTGAAAACTTGAGGGGATAAAATGCAGCCTTATCTAACCCCGCATTGTGGATGGAATTTGTCGGATTGTATTTCATTCACTTTGACTGTGCCTGCACTGTTTTCGTATAGACTGCTTATGAGAGATATAAAATGTTGAGATACTCCTATTTCGTATAATACATCCCATAATTTGTGCCACTTAACTTTATCGAATGCCTTGCGATAGTCGATGAAGCAGATGTATAGGGGGATATTGAATTCCCTAGCTTTTTTTATTAATTGTCTCAATTTCAAGTTATGATCCCTAGTGCCTCTTCCTGCCGTGCAATTGTGCGGTAGTTTTCGCAGTTAGTGATGCTACCTTTTTTGTGAGTAGTTAATAAACATAGCTTTAGTCCATTCTTTAGGCCCCTGTTGGGTGTGCCATATCTTGTTGTATGGACGTGTAGTTCTTCTACTCCTACTTGGTCAGCTGCTTTTATTACCTCTGCTGTTATTGCGTCTGGCCCAGGGGCTTTTCTTGGTCTCAGTTTGTTGATAACCGATGCTATTTCGCTTCTTAATACATTGCTCAACAAAATTAGGGGAACACTTTTTTGAGCGCCTATAAGTTTTCCAGCAAATGATGGAAGCAGCATTATTTCTTGTTATATTATTCTCTAGACCTTTATTGACACAGTGCAAAAAGAATTACGGTAATTCGTTTGCTCTTTAACATCGTAGACGCCAAAACGTAAAGAAAGTCTCAAAACAAAGTGGTTTTTGACCACAAAGCAACATCTGAAACTCATCAAATTAGTTATTGGACACAGTAAAACTGTCAGTTTTGACTTTTTCAATGCTTATGAGTCCAAAATGCGTTATTTAAGTGAAATTGAAGTCGCGAGGGCTGTTGCTTTGCTTGAAGATGGTCGATCTATGCGATATGTAGCAAACCAGCTCCAATCAACTCCATCTGTTATCTGTAGAGCTTGGCATAGGTACTAAGAAACGAGTAGATATTCCAGGAGAACTGGACAAAGCCGTGAAAGAAAAACTGCCCCTCGGGACGAAAGGTATATTGTTAATTCTTGTCTTCGCCGACGAACTGCTACTGCTCGTGAGCTACAAAATCTACTTCGAAATTCAACCGGTGTGACAATTTCCGATCAGACGGTTAGGAGACGGCTTAAAGAAGTCAATATGACTTCTCGCAGGCCTGTGCGAGCTCCTCGCTTGAGCAGGAATCGCAGAGTTAGCCATCTAAACTTTGCAGCGAACATGTGAAATGGCAGCTTCGACACTGGAGGTCTGTGCTTTTTACAGACGCGTCGCGGTTTTGTCTAACTCGTTGAGATGGTCGTATACGAGTGTACAGACGTCCTGGAGAGCGATACATTACCGCGTGTATACAGCAAGTGGACGGATTCGGAGCTGGATCGGTCATGGTGTGGGGTGGCATTAGTATAGACGGTCGCACAGACTTGGTTGTCGTTCCCTAACGTCTCAACGCACAAATTTATGTTGAGACCATTCTTCAAGAGCATGTTGTGCCATTTGCGAACATTTTCGGCGATGGCTTCATCCTACAACAGGATAATTGTAGAGTTCATACCGCTAATTTAACAACGAACTTCCTCCAGGAACAAGAAATCTTAGTGATGGGGTGGCCAGCCATGAGTCCAGACTTAAATGCTATCGAACACGTTTGGGATTTACTCGACAGGCGCATTAGAAAGCGTCCTACTGCACCTCAGACTCTGCAGGGGTTGGCTGAGTCCCTTGTGGAAGAATGGCGAAATTTACCACAAGACATGTTAAGATGTCTTATTCGCAGCATGCCTCGACGTTGCCAGGCTGTTATTGAAGCTAATGGAGGGCACACGCGCTACTAAAGCTTGGTATTCGGGCGTTAACAGAATTTCTAAAACATTTTAAGTGATAAAACACATTTCGATTTTTGGTAGTCTTCTCAATAGTTTGGTGTTACTCAAGAAACCCGTTTAATTAGAACATATTTGGTGTTTGTATCTTGTTAAGTAATGTTGAAAGAACAATATACTAAGGTTGATACTTGCGTCTGTCTTTAATTTGAAAAATCATGTACGGCTAAAGAAGTGTTCCCCTAATTTTGTTGAGCAGTGTATATCAGCTTCTTTATTGTAATTGTATATTGTGTTCCTGACTTCTTGTTGATTTAAGTTTTCATAGTATAACTGTTCGCTATACTGTTTCCAGGTTTCTGCTATATCGTGTATGTCTGCTTTTGTTTGCCCGTATTGATCTTCGATCGCCCAGGATTTGGGTTTGAACTCCCGTGTTAAAAATTTTATTTTACGAAAGAGGTCTGTAGGTTGATTTATGATTGCATGGCTTTCGATCTCCTTGCATATCTCTGAGTAATAGTTGTTTTTGTCTTGTTTGCATGCTCTTTTTATTTCTCGGTTGAATCTTTGCCAATTGTTCTTGTCTTCATCTCTGTGTAAACCGGTTTTTGCTATTACTTTCCGTTCTTCTATTAATTTGAGCGTCGGATATCGAGTGTTGTCGTCTGGATTGCGTTTTACTCGTGTTCGTACTGGCTGCTTCTAGTAATCTGTTCTTGATGTCGTACCATATTTCTTCCGTGGATGAATTAGCAATATATTTTGGCTCATTCTGTTTTAGATAGTTAACAAATTGATCTTTGTTCTCTATTCTCAATGTTTCTTGGTGATGGTGTTGGGTTACTTTTCTAAGTTTAATACGGATCATTGCTACTAGTGATTGATGGTCTGACCACACACTGCACCCGGGTATGTCTTTACGTTAGTGCAGGAAGATCTCCATCTGGATTGTATTAAGAAATAGTCGATGTGATTTCTTGCTCTGTCTCCTGGGTTTTTCCACGTGTACAATCTTCTATGTGGTGACTATACATTTGAGTAAACAAATGCGAAAAATTTTTTTTTTTTTAAATATTAAAATCGCAGCAAATAAAGTGAACTCCTAAACGACAATTCTCAAAAAAAAAACAAAAATAGCTAAGTTATATTAATTTCAAATCCCAAAAGTCTTCATACACCCCTTCAATTCAGGGTATCAGCAAGGAATATTTAATTAAGGATAATTGTTAAAAATTATTATAATCGAAAGAAATAATAATAAGAAAAGACAATATTTTTCACAAAAGTGTTCATACACTTCAAAAATCATAAACGGTTCATAATTATTGCACCTTAACATAAACGTTAATACTTTGTGGAACTTCCATTTGATTCAATAAATGCGTGTACATGTCTTGGCATTGATAAAATTAAATGTTTTGTGATATCGAAAAGATTTTTTTTTCACGGCTCCTCTAAATCAGATGTTATTGTCCGTTTTTCTGTTATTGATGTTCGTACTTCCGGTGCGCGAATGCTCCCGAAAGATACTCGATATGATTTAAATCTGGCGATTGGGGTGGAAAATTAAGCTGTTTTGGTACATTATACATATAACAACCAATGCCTTACATTCGCAGCTGTATATTTTGGATCGTTGTGCTGCTGAAATATCCACTGATTACCGAGCTGTAAACGTTCTACGCTTCGTTGTAACTTAGAGCGCAATATGTCGATATATTTAAATAGATCCATTATTTCTTCATAAATATTAATTTTCCAACCCCAGCAGCTGCCATTGAGTCCCAAATCACGCCACCTCCACCATGCTTTACGGTAAGTACCAAGTTTTCTTTACGCAGTTCTTCATTTGCCTTACGCCAAACTTTCCCTCTTCCGTCGCTTTTGAAAATACTAAACTTGCATTCATCAGTAAACAGAACTTGTTTTCAAAATTCGAAGTCCTTATCTTGATGTTCTAGTGCGAATTCTAATCATGTTTGTAATTTTGAAAATCAGCGGTGTTCTCCTTGTTGTTCTACCATGCTAACCCTTGAACACCAGGATTCATCGTATATTTTCTGAATGAGCCGCCTTTATGTGCTTAAAGCCATCTTTCTTGCCAATATTGGTGCGCTTGTTTTTGGATCTACTTTCACTTTTTTGGACTCTCGAATATGTCAGTCCTTTAAAATCTTCGGTCTACCTGATCTTTTCTTCTTCACTACATTGCCTGTCAATTTATACTTTTTAATAATTGATGTTGTATGACATTTATTTGTTAGTTTTGTGATATTGCCGTAGAATTCATTTTCTGCTCGCAGTTTCACAACTAAGTTTCATTTTTCCACAGCCGGGAAGTATTTGTTGATTTCTATGACATCAAAATCTTGACAGACATGATGAATTATTCCCTAGACACATAATTTTCCAAAATTCTCCATAGGGAGTTTTTATTATGAACCAACATTTTAGGTAAATAATTCATTTATTAACAGTAATATTAAATATTGCATTTTCACAAGAAGTTAAATTAATGGAGACAGCTGTCGAACGCCATCCCCCGTGACCCTTTATGGTAGTTATATCTGCTCCTGCGTCGGCTAGCGAAGTAGCCGATGATCTACGCAGACAATGACCAGTATACAAAGCTGCATCTGGTAAATTTAAAAGTAGCAACCTTGCCTTTTTTTTCCAATTACCACTAATCACATGACCACTTCATGCATACACCAATAACAACAACCTATAAAATCGAACCTTACATTTTATTCTCTCTTATGTAAACTTGAAAAAAGAAAGACAGCGTATAAGGGACATGTGTCAAAGGAATAAGATATTATTAAATTTTTACGTTTTAATGTTTTAATATTTTGACATTTCATAACCTAATCCTCTTTACTAGTTCAGAAACAGCGTGAAGTTAGCCGCACGAATACAAAACTATGGAGTTACGACATATATTTTTACAGCCACGGCCTACTCTAATTTATGTTCTATTTGAATCGCTCTTTCTTAAGGTTTCCTTGAACTTTAAGAAAGCCTTTCCTTGAATCCACATCCTTTTAACTAAAGCATAACAATCTTGATAGTATTTAACCACGATGTAAATGGACCATATGATGTGTATTTGTAGATTCAGTGCAAATTAAAGGATTAAACCATCATATTTGCTAGTTAACAACAACAATTTAACGCTCTATGTAACTCCATCTCTTATTTTTCAGGTGGCCGTTATTCGAATTGTCGAAATGATGGAAGCAGATTTGTTTGCTTCAAATGTGGTATGTCATATAAGCACAAATTTCATCTGGCTAGCCATATCAGGCACGAATGTGGTGTAGAACCAAAGTTTACATGTAAGATCTGTTACAACAAGTATAAATATAGGCGGTATCTTAACGCGCATTTTAAAGCTAAACATATGCTTAATCATTGAAGAATATTTTTGTTGCGTAAACTATAATATGTTGTATGTAACATGTTCGCTAAGGTATAAAACACTATTTTAATCAGTAATAATAAAATCTTTTGGAAAATATTAAATGGAAATTATGTGCTCTATAAGTAGGAAAATTCGACTAAATATTTCCGGAATTACACGATTCTTGTATATTTTAGACAGTTTGATTTCAAAATATGTCAAAAACTGCGTAATAATCTTACTGAAATAGTTATCTCATTTAAAATTAGATTGTAAATAGTTGATTTCACAATATTCTACAACTATAAAACGTATCAGAAGCAATTTCAATCATTGAAACATTCTTAAATATATTTCTTTGGAAAATATTAATACCTAATTTATCTATTTTATAATTCATACCCAGTAGATACGCCTACAATGCAAAGATAAACATCGAAATTACTTCTAATGATTGAAAATTTTCTGTTTTATTACTAATAGATTAAAAAAACAACATTTTTATATTTAAGAGACCAACCTATTGTATATCTTTCTTTATACATAAAAAATCTAAAATACACTTCGTTTCACATGAAATGCACCACCCATTAAAAATAAAGCTACGGGTTTGAAACTTTGCTAAAATAATGTTTCATTATTGCGTATCAAATGATCAGGTTTTCATAAAAAAAATTAACAATTATTAGAAAACATTAACAACAACGAAAACAAAATTAATAATGTGTAACATCGCCATGAACAGCAATGCTAGCATTTACTCGTCGTGGCGTGCTTTCAATCAAGTGGTCTGTGTTTTCCTGGGGTATCTCGTTCCATATAACCTCAAGTTGGTATCTCAACTCGTCTAAGTGGTTAGGAGCTCTTGGCAATAATCATAGTCGCCGGCCCATCATGTCCCATAGATGTTCGATCGGCGATAAGTCCGGTGCAACATTTGCAATTGTGCTTGTTGGAGGTACGTTCTGGTAATGTTTGCAGTATGTGGACGTGCGTTATCCTGTTGAAAAATACCGTTTGGCAACGTCTGCACGAATGGTACTAACACCGGTTCCAGGACATTATGAATATAGCGATGAGCATTTAAAGTGCCTGGGACGAACACAAGAGGTGATCTTCTACCGAAACATACCCAAACCATAACTCCAAGTGTTAAAGCTGTATGGCGTGTTTCAACAAACTCTAGATTTCGTCTTTCTCCTCGATATCGACGTACCTTCCTACGGCCGTCATTTGTCCATAAACAAAATCTTGATTCGTCACTGAAGACAATGTCGTTCCATTGCTGATTCCAGTGCTGCCGCTCTTGACACCAAGCAAGCCTAACACTCTTGTAAGTGTAGTTAAAGGAAGCCGTTGGAATGGACGCTAGGATCGCAGTCCAAAAGAAGAGATTGTTCATTAAATTGTTGCCATTAACACGCGACGGTGAATAGTTCGCATCCAGTCTACAGCAACAGACCTTGTTGTTTGAAAGCGATCTCGTGTAGCCATTCTTCGAAGAAGTCGATCTTCACGAACATTGCTGCTACGTGGAGGTCTACCAGCTGGACGGTGTCGCTGAATGCCTTCTTCTGACCAAGCAGACCATATTCGTGCAACTGTAGTTTGGTCCTTGTTTACCCTTCTACCAGTTTCACGAAAAGAAGGTCCAGATTCTTTCACGCCTATAATTCGACCTCTATCAAAATCGGAAATGTATTTAAAATTTCTACATTGTCTTACTGGAGGCATTATAAAACATTAATTCTGTCACAAAATCTCGAAACAACTAAGTAATGTTTACTAGATATTGTTTTTTTCTAAGCAACAAGTTGATGAGAGATAGTAGACGAACACCAAAACCAGTTGATTTTTTTAATGGAAATAGTGATTATTTCGTACGCAATAATAAAACATTATTTTAGCAAATTTTCAAACACTATGACGCCTGAAAATAATTTCCTATGGAAATTCCTGTAAATTAGATAAGTAATACGTTGGTCAATGTCAGCCTCCCAGAACCTCAATCGAAGATGGGCGGTTCTCCAATAAAGTCAAATAAATAAAGTAATTAACTCCTCGTCAATCACCTGGAAGGGCGCCACCAGCTTGTAAAAAAAGTACACTAACATTAACTCAGATGTAGATTGAGCAAGCTGGACCCCGAGTTCTCCACTTACCTAATTAATCACTACAAAATTAACAAGATAGGGTAACAATAAATAATAAGACCAATTGCAACAACGGTAATTTAATGAGGCAAATAAAACATCAATTAAATTAATCCCCAAGTAACATTTACAATAAATTAGGTCAATAAGTTCTTGAATCCTGTATGAGTACACAACAACTCGCTCAAGTCACTTAATATAGCAATTAAAAATTGAAGTAATCGAGCAATGTAAGAATACTGCGTTTCGCAAATAAAAATACAGCGTTTGTGAAACAAATAAACACCCTAACCGCTGAAAGTACTTCCATCGATCATAAGCGCTCTAAAAATACACAATATCATCAATACAAATCCGAATAAACGCAATACCACGGCTCGGAATGACGTACCCTGTATATATTAAGTGAAATTTTACGTTATTATGTACGGTATACGTAACACGCTAATGTATAGTTGTATTAATCTAAACAAGTGATTCGTAAACACATTAAACCATTTGAAATTAACTTATATAAAGGAAGTAATGTAAATTAAACAATGAGCGATTTAAATCGACTCCTAAAATCAACGTAAAATTACACAGATTAAACAGATTACACTTCCCTGCGGATCTAGATAACACAGCGTTATTTCCTGGTTCCTGGTGTAGTCGTCGCGTGGCGGACACCTGTTGAATCGCAAGCTGATGGTACGGACCAGAAAATTGCTACTCGCACCCAGATTCAGCAATACAGAAAGTAAATAAACTTTGGCAAAGTTTTGCCGTCCCCAACTTGTTGTCTAAATATTGTAAATAAAGAATGCGTTAGGCTAGCATGTTCAAATAAAGATGGACGACACTTACCAATCGAAAATTCCGATTGACGTTAATAAAGACTGGAACGAACATTCAAATCGGTCATCAGACCCACATCGAAAATCTACTAACTACCACAGATTACGATGTCCACAAAGATTCCCTCAAAATATCGAGAAGAAACTCAAGTATCAAGTACTTTTGCGAAGAAATCTATTACGACGTTCCGTCAATTGTAACAGTCACAGGAAGATAGTTGCCGGAAATGAAATTTTGTCTCCCAATTACTCAAGCGCATGCTTCGAAAGTCAAGGGAGTACTGCACAAACGCAAACAATCATAAGCGAAGAAAGAAACATGGGTTGCAAACCAACCAGGCGCAAAATAGTATATTAAAGAACTAGTTTCATAAGGCCTTTTCTTAACGCACGAGTCCAAACGGACGAGTGCGACAAGTGGTCTTATGAAACGTGTTATTTATACTATTTTTTCTATTGAGGAAGTTTAAGAGTATTTTAAATAAATTTATGTAGAAAGTTTTACGTCAAATCGATTACTAGGGAGTTTTTATAAACACTTATGGCAAGCACTGACAGGTGGCTGAAACTGACATTTCAAACTTTCAAATTCAAATCGAACTACCAACATCGTAAAAAAACAAACTAACAGTACGATTGTAGGCCTCCTTAACGTACTGTTTTTAAGCCAAAACAGTGCGCTTAGAACGGCTTTATAAAACCGAAATAGAAAAATACCGTTACAACACGTAGCTTTATTTTTAATGGGTGGTGCATTACATATGAAACTGAGCATATAATGGAATTGTTTGATAGTTTAAAGTTATACATTAATTTTGCTGAAAGTTGCTGCCACCAAAATAAGGTGACATTCTTTATTATTCCTTAGAGAACTCAAATATTATTAGTGTTAGCTATTTACGAACTATTTAGTCTGCGTTTATTAAATAACCTTATTTTTGTGGAATACATAGGTATTTCATCATTATATATAATATTACCACCATTGTAATTAGGAAAAATGTAACTGTTATGTTCTCCTGAATAATAAAAATATTGTACATTATTTGAAATGGAACATGTTATTGTTATAATTTCAGTGAAGAACCCAAATTTGTATTGTATTATTCTGATTTTTTCGCCATATTTTGATTATTAAGCAATGGTTGTTTTCTTCCTCATAAAACACAATAGTGCCATTATAAACCAACAATTAAAACAAAATAAAAAATCTTGAATGTATCATATGGTTCACAGTAATTGTATATTAGCTACCCAAATTTTATCATTTAGATTTTGCAAGCATGCTCGATTAGTATTATTATTCACTAAAGATAGAAGGAGCAATCGATGGACGAAATGCAAGAGGAAGACCAAGGTTGCAGTATATATCTCGGATAATAAACGACCTACAATGCAATAACTACACCGAACTGAAAAGGCTGGCAGGAAATAGAAAACGATGGAAGCAGATAGTGTGGAATCAAATCAATCAAAAAGATTTATAACTGAGGAGGAGAGAAAAAGATTTATATTCAAAATATAAGCAGGAATTCTGCTAGGGTGGCTACTATTACTAATTTTGCAGCGTTAATTAAAAAATAGAAAATAATAGATAAGTAAATTAGTAATTTCTCCGTCACCTTATTTTGTCGATGTTTTACCTATATCTTTACTACACTATACTATAACTCGCTCGTTAATGCTAATGAAGTAGTTACAAACATCACAGCAGATTCTAACTGCTAGCTAAGCAGCGGAAAACTAGAAAAAGAACCCAGGAATACATTGTTTACAGGTAAATCTATCTATGTAGGTATTTATTTGATCAATTCAATTTATCGAAGCCTTTTCCCTCCCTTTCCCCCTACTTTTTCGATACATGCATAATGTTTTTCTACGATACACCGCTTCTTTAAACCATAAACAAGGAATATTTGGATTGCATACTTTATGTTTTTGGTTAATTCAATTTTGGCCTTGTTTGAATTTCGTTTCATCCATTCGTATAGTTCCGGTTTAGGAAATGGCGATTTGATATTTCCGTGTGGCATTCATTATTTTTGAGTTCTCATAGAAAGTGCAGGTGTTATCGGAATTTTTATAGAAGCCGTTCTAAGGCTTAGAAAGTTTCCCAATTTAATTTTCAAGACCGCAGTTGTGGAATTTTATTTATTAATAGTAGTGATACGAATTCTAGGGAGTTATCACAATTTTGTGCTAATCTCTTTGAAAAAGTTCTTTTCGTCAGTTTTACATCTTTTTGGCGGTACGGTTATCGAAGATATCTATCGTCAATGAAAATAAAGTAGACCCTGGAAATATTTTGACGCGATTGGAGTTTATCTTCCGCGTGCAGAATACAGCTAATGCAGTGCAGTTCGAACTATCAGTAGCGTTGATAAGCATTACAGGTAGGTATGTCCGTTCCGATTATATTTAATTCTTAAATACATTCTTGGTTATACGATGGAGATTCGGAAAACTGTAATTTCAACCACGAAGGGGTCGTCGTCATTATTATTCTTTATCTATAAATTGATGGTTGGATAATTAAGTTTTATAATTACTATGATTTCAGTTTTAATCAAAGATAAACCTTGTTCTTGGTTTATATGTAATATAACGGAATTTTGTTGGTGTTTGTCAAATGATCGACAGTGTACACAAATCTTTTTTATTTAGAACTCGACAATTACGAGGTATATTGCGAAAAGTTTTGAATCTGATTAACTATTGCGTCGGTACTTCATACCATAATTTAGGTATTTTTAATCTGGGTATTTGGTTCGCGAGGCCTCCACAAACTTTGAATGCTTCGCGGGTTTGGTTGCGACTTGTATTTACGGGTTGAAAGCTGATGTAATGCTTTAGTATTCATAAGTAATTTGGCATTATTGCCTTTCCTACTTTTGTTTTAATCTAATTTTGGAGTACATTATCCGTTGTATTGTGTACTGTTACCCATAATTTTTTATTTAAATTTGTGTTAATTCATGTTGGGTTGTGTTCGGCGTGATTATTATTATTGAACGGAAATTAAAGTTTGGTAACTTAATGTTGTCGTGTTTTATTGTGTGTTGTTGTATTATGCCCCTTTTCTTGTATCAAATTGAGCCATTGCCGAAGCAAGGTAAGTTCGAACTCCAGGAAGGTAAATTTGTGATAATTCATGTTGGGTTGTGTTCGGTGTGATTATTATTGTTGAACAGAAATTAAAGTTTGGGAACTTGATGTTGTCGTGAGTTATTGTGTATTGTTGTTTTATGCCCCTTTTCTTGTATCAAATTGAGTCATTGCCTGTTACGGGCCAATCGAACTTTTCCGACAACCCGTAACCAGATACATGGAAAACAGCCTACAGCTTAGCCCAGAGGAGTAGGGGGAGTTCGTGAAAATCGCTTACGGGAAGAAATCTTTAGTTGTGTACAGGGTAAGTCAAAATTTGTCAAAAAAAAAGGCAGGCAACGTTCTTCGGGGCAGCGTTAGAACGAGATGTGACTGGTACGCCCCTGGAGAGCGCTAAGTTGCTTTCAACGAGGTCAGTTAACGTTGAGACAGAAGCGAGACTTTTCGGATGACGGGAACAAAACAACAGCTTCCACCAAAACGCTTGCACGGTTTTTCTTTTTAATTACGCTGAGATCCGAACTGAATCGACAGGAACAATTATTATCCTTAATTGTCCAACACCAAGGAGAACATTCTGCTATTATTTATATATCCCACTTAAGTCGATATAATTTGCCCTAAAGCAAACAGCGATACGGTAAAACTTGAAGTAGCAGAGGCGCCGCAATAAAAAAATGATATTCGAAGTTACGTCCATCTGCCTTAAGGGTGTAGCTTCGACTGACTTTCCCCCCGCCGCAGAACAGTCTACAGCCTAATTTTTCTTCTAGAAGGAATTGCCACGTGCAGTTTTCGAGAAGACCTTCGCGATATTGAAATACTAACGCAGCAAAAAAAAGAAATTCTGAGAAGTGCTTTCTAGCTTGGCAAATATGGTTCACAAAGAAAGAAAATATCGAGACGGGTTTGGTCATAAATTAATTTCTGAACGGAAAAATACTAACAAACTGTAGTCTACACAAAATGGCCATTAAAATTGCGTTTTTGAGTTAGATGGAGCGGCCATTAGATTGTGACCAATTCAAATAAAGCGGCACAACTCTTAAATGAATATAACATGCCGAAGCAAGGTAAGTTCGAACTCCAGGAAGGTAAATTTGCGATAATTCATGTTGGGTTGTGTTCGGCGTGATTATTATTATTGAACAGAAATTAAAATTTGGGAACTTGATGTTGTTGTGTTTTATTGTGTATTGTTGTTTTATGCCCCTTTTCTTGTATCAAATTGAGTCATTGCCGAAGCAAGGTAAGTTCGAACTCCAGGAAGGTAAATTTGTGATAATTCATGTTGGATGGGTTGTGTTCGGCCTGATTATTATTATTGAACAGAAATTAAAGTTTGGGAACTTAATATTGTCGTGTTTTATTGTGTATTGTTGTATTATGCCCCTTTTCTTGTATGAAATTGAGCCATTGCCGAAGCAAGGTAAGTTCCCAGGAAGGTAAATTTGTGTTAATTCATGTTGGGTTGTGTTCGGCGTGACTATTATTATTGGACAGAAATTAAAAATTGGGAACTTGATGTTGTTGTATTGTTGTATTATACCCCTTCTCTTGTATCAAATTGAGCCATTGTCGAAGCAAGGTATTATAAGTTCGAACTCCAGGAAGATTCCTGTTTTACATAGTGTTATCTTCAAGGGCGAAGGATAATTAAAAATAGGTGGTGTCTAGGCTTATCTACCCCCCCCCTTCATCTTGTAGCTGGGCAAATCCTGTCCTTAACGCCTGGACCTTGCAAAATGCTCCTAGTTAGTATTTTCTCTTTGTCTTTTGTTCCTAGGCGTTACAAGTCAGTCGAGATTTTCTCTTTGTATACGCAGCTTTGTTTTCTTAATTTGCAATTTTCTTAAGTGGAAGCTGCTGAGAAATCAGGACCAATATGACTTATTGGTTAGTGCTAGCCAGCCATTTTTCCAAAATATTTTCTTCCGCTTCTTGGTCGCCGAGTAAATGAGGTTTATTAACGTTTGACATGCATTAGCAGGATCAAATGCAAACACACACTGAATGGACCACCGCTCGTTATACAGAGTTGCTCATTAGTGCGTCAAAATACAATATTGGCGTTATTAAAATGATGAAGTTTTTTTTTTGTTAGAAATGAAACAAAAGGCTTAATAATTCAACGGTTTGTAATGAAAAATAATAATATCTCTGAATACAGGGTGTCCCTGAATTGCCTTAAAAGCTTCAGGTAAACTTTTTCTACAACCGATATAGACCTTAAAATTGCAAACAGGAACTTCCTATCGCGCTTAATTTGCTCATAAGAGCCAGTTAAAGAATCTGAAACTTGGCAACACTGTTGGAGCTACCTAGAAAAAACTAAAATCCGTAGGGCAACAGTTGAAATGTTTAAAGTAAAAATTAGGATACAGTGCTTTGTAAAAAAATAACTTATTTCACAGAAAATTTCTGGCATCAACTTCACGGCATTTGACTGCCCTTGTAACGATGGCCTGTTGGACACGCTGGAGCATTGCTTCATTAACGGTTGCTGCTGCTTCACGAATACGAAGTACTAGCTCTTCTTCATTTTCAATTGGCGTCACATACACCATGTTTTTCATATGGCCCCACAAGAAGAAATCCAGTGGGGTTAAATCTGGGCTTCTTGGAGGCCAGGGCCAGACCACTGTACTTCCGCGGTCAATCCATTTTCTTGGATAAAATTCCCTAAGCCAGTTTCTCGTTCTAGCCACATAATAGGATGGCAGCCCATCTAACTGCATCCACATTTCACGGCGAACCAATAAAGAGATATCTTTTAACAATGTTGGGAGTTGGTCGTTTAGAAAATTCAAGTAATTGTTAGCATTCAATCGCTGAGGTAGTACAAAAGGACCTACCCATTTATTATCTACGATTCCTGCCCATACATTGACCGAAAACCTAACTTGATAATTCCCTTCATGCATGGCTTGAGGATTTTCATGGGCCCAAATATGTTGATTGTGGAAGTTAAAAATGCCATGTCGTGTAGAAGTGGCTTCATCTGTCCATAAAATATTATTTACGAATCTTGGTTTTCTTCTATGTTGTTGTAACAACCAGTTGCAAAAGGTAACGCGTTTTTCATAATCTTCCTCTAATAAATGTTACACCCTGACTTTATAGTAGGGATAAAGGCCATCATCCTGAATGATCTTGTGGACAGTGGTTTGTGATACACCAACAGCTCTAGAAACAACACGCACACTAATACTTGGCTCTTCAGTTACCAGATCAAGAACCTCCTCTTCTAAGTTATTGTCTCTAACAGTTCTTGGTCGATCTCTATTCCAATTTTGAACAGGAAGGATATTTCCAGTTTCCCGAAATCTGTGAGTTGCAGCTCAAATTACAACATGGCTTGGATGTCTTCTATTAGGGAAACGCTGAGCGTAAACCCTAGCAGCCTCATTGCAGTTTCCCTCACATTCCGCATGAATCCAAATCATATCCACGTACTCGTTTATAGCATACGCCATAATGATGGTCAAGACACAAGTGAACCCAATAACACGAGTTAAAGGTGAATTTAATGCAGAATTCGTAATGTCAATTCAAAATTGATTTACTTGACACCCGTGTCAAAACGCAAACAACAGATTTTCGAAATTTGTATCAGAGTACCCATGCGCCTGCATTGTTGCCAAATTGTACTTTTACCAAAAATATGATTTTTAACAGTACTTCCAAACGAAGAACTAAATTGCTAATTCAATGTTAATTAGCGGTTTTGAATTAATTTAAGTTTCCTCATTAAGCAAATACATCTTTTACTTAATTTCTTATAACCATTTGGCTAAAATTCTGCACTAAAGGTATGAACTTTAACACCATCCTACAAGAAAACTAAGCTGCAGAGCAAATTTTTTCTTGCAGTTTAGTCTTAAGAATTCTTAAAGGAAAAAAGTTTACTTGAAGCTTTTAAGGCAATTTAGGGACACCCTGTATATCGATTTAAGATATAGGACAACTTTCATACCAATTTTGAAGAATTAACGTCATAATTCCATGCTCCACTTCAAAATAGAGAGAAAATTCTCTCTGAAATAAATTACATTTGCACTGGTGTAGAAAACACCATGTATGTATAATAAAATTAATTTTGGTGGTTGTGTCGTTTTAGCATACATGGTGTTCTATATAAAAAAATCTTGAAGATGCTTCGCTGTAGCGAGTCATCCTGTATATTTAATAATATTTATATAATACGTCCATTTCGACACTACATCAATAAAAAAAAACCATTCCAAATCATTTTAATAATGCTGATATTCGACTTTGATGTACTAGTGAGCAACCCTGTATAACTGCTGATATGTGATGGCAGTGCTCGCTTTCTGGCTAAAACGCCCAATATCTCTTTTTGTCCATAATTGTAGTTTGTTAAATGTTGATGTAAGGAAGCAGCGGCCCATGGCCGGATTTACAAATGCTTTAGCTTAGGGCCGCCCATTTGGAAGGACCTCACAAATAGTACAAGAAAACATTTTCATAGATTTTTGAATACGTATTTGCTATATTTACCATGTTTGGCTTCTTAATTACATCATATTTATGTTTCATTAATTAGAATATTTGTTGTGTTGGATAAAACTTTTTTTCCTGGTTTATAAATTTTAATAAGTAAGCATTTATGGCTCGCCAGATCATAAGAACTGCCTGTAAATAAATTAGATTCCTTTGATCAGTAATTGCAATGAAATTGATAATTATTGTTCAATCAGTATTTAATTTTTTTGCAATCAAAATTACCACCAAGCTGACGTTAGAGGGCGCTTGTACTATATTTAAACTACAGTAGTACAGTGACTTAACAAGTCACTGTAATTTAAACATAGGCGTCCCATAATCTTTACACCTAAATAAACCTGAACTTACAAACGCTGTATTTAATTTAAGATTGGGAAACGTAATTAAACAGAATTATCGTTATTATTAAAAATCGATGCCTGGGTTAGTAACAGGAAATTAATAAATTCGTTTTACTAACAGGAGTATCTACGCCGCTACTGCGGAAGACCTTGAGTAAAAATGAATTCTAACCTACAAAATTCCAACTTATAACCACAGATGGTAAACAAACTTAAGAAACTTGAACTGTAGCGTTACCTAACATAAATTTACCTGAAATCACCGACAATAAAATGCCAAAATATCCACGACGATGAAACACCACAACAAAAGAACACGGATTCAAAAAGGTAAATAATAGCGGCTTAATCAAAACTACAATTTTTCAGAACTGCTATGAAAAATAGTTTATGAATTAATCAACCAACAAGTGCTAAAGGTGAAGTACGAAATAACTGCTAATAGTTGGAAAATAACCTTATTGGATAAGGACAGTACAAATACGCGTACTGGAAAATTAACCTATAATTTCCTATTTCTGATTTACAACCAGTTTTAGCTAATAATAACACAATTAAAAGCAAGCTGGTAGTGCTATTGTTTTCAGTTATGATTTTCTTACTTTGAGTGTGTCTTTTAATTGGAAAATTCAAAATACTAGCACGTTTCAAAACTGGTCATTTCGGGAGCCACTGCGGAAAATTGTACCAAATGTTGAAGAAGAACAAGATATAAATATAGAGTTGCACCAACTATGTAACATATTATTGAAAATAGCAACTTTAATTCATGAGGAAGCTGGTTTAAGAAATATTTAATACTGCTACCGGTTATTCTGGATTATTGTACAAAATAAAATTTATGAATTTTATAAATAAACATTGTTTTTTATATAAAGATATTTGAATACATTTTAGTGTTTTATTATGCATTTGTAAGAGCAATATAATAAGTTTGTTATGTTTTAGATTTTGATCTCGATAAATCTGAAGAAATAATTTATTTTTTTTTGAAGTGTTACATGTTCTACAAACAACTAACCGAACACTTGAATTTGGAATGTGGCTCAGCAGAACAGTTTATTTAGCACCCCACAAACATATCCTTTACTGCGGCTTTTTTATTTTTTTGTGTTAGAATTATATTAGGGGCAGTTAAATGAATATATTATGCGTTGGAGATGACAAATTTTAAAAATTGGTCTTTGGAACAAGCAAAAATAAAGTAGTAAGATGGTAAATTAGTGTTGGATTAAAAATTATGGCTTTTGATTATATACTTTTATGTTCAAGTTTAAACACTGGTTTTTATATACCTACTGTTTTTGTTGTCATAAGCGGTATTGCTATTTATAAGTGTACCGAATGTATATTGACTGAAGCCAAGCTGTTCTTTACATAATAAAATGTTGGTAACATCTATTTCAAATAACAATTAAGATAAAGACTTTTATAAAAAGAGTGTAAGGCTGCAGTCTTGTTATTTCTTGTTTCAACTCTAATAAACTACATATTATAATGAAATAGACGTCTGTTTGATAATGATAACTATTTTAGTTTGGCTGCCAGTTTTAGGGATGATGTTCCCGGCATTTTTTTTTAATTGTATGCATTAAAAACAATACTTGCTAAGGGCTTTAATATTTTTAATGCATTATACAAAGTTATATTTAATTTATCTATAATTAATCTGCTAGAATAAATGAATCGACAACAGTTTATAAATTCGCATAATACAGCTACTTTATTTAATTTATGTAAACTTTAATCTAGATCGATTTTTTTGTGAGAATTAGACCTTTTAGCCATTATGGTGTACACCTAGTATATGTTCCCTGGTGTACATTAACCAAAAATCTTCAGAATGTTCAGAAAATTAAAACAATGCCTCTTGAACAATTGCACAGAGTTTGAAATATGTAAAGAAAATTATTTATTAAAGTCTTAAATTCCAAGATTAAAATTAAAATAATATTAAAAATAAAAAAAAAACTCCTTTTGAGGCAACATATCCTAACGGTTTGTTGAAAATTATTCATTTACAATATATTTCTTAAAGAGAAATGGAAGACAAATTTGTTAAATGTAAATGATATGAAATTTACTATCGGTTGCATAGCGGACGCCGGTCAAACGGTATTCGTAGTCCAGCACAATCCGCACGGTCAGTACTTAGATGGGCAGACCAATATTGTGGCATATGCAACCGGTCGTGCTTTGGAGGGTACGTAAAACCGTCGGTCCCGGTTGTCTTACAAACATCTTTGACAATGGTTAACCTTGTAGTGGAACTTATCTTCTCTGTTCGACGGCTTAGGTTAGCCTACTGCCCAGCATACATGCAAACAGGGCTCACAGAACCTACAGCATTGTAGGTAACTAACAGGCCATTGGCCTATAATCAGAAGAAAAAGATGAAATTTACTAGTTATCTATTTGCAAGCAATTGTTTTTATTCCATGGCGTACCATGTTAGTTTTTGTTTGTGATTGTAGCCTTATTACAATATGATTAGACAAATGAAAAGCAAACAGTGAACTAGATTAACTAAAAAAAATTATAGTGCTCAATTTTTAAAATTCAGAAAAATTATTTAGTACAGCTAAAATAAAAGAACCTGGGTCATTTTTTGTGAAACACAGTGTATATAGATATAAAAATATTGTTAAACATTGTTTGGAATGAAATTTGTTGGAAAAAAAAAGAAACATTTCTTATCACAGCGGGTTTTCTGTGTCGTCTATCAAATATCATCATGTCCAGATGCATCGAGCCTTGGAAGTTACTCAGAACAAAATTATTCGTTTTTCATTTTTACAGCAGAGCTTTTGTTTTTGAAAACATCGCATTATTTTTCAACATTAATATCGTGATTTTTAAAACACAAGTCAAACTTTTGTAAAAGCCACTAGTTTTTTCTTAACCATCTAACTTTTTTTTATTATTAACTCTATGTCTACTTCTTAAAGTTTTGTATAGCTCTGAATTCAGCTGTGGGGCACATGCTGATGTTTTTTGAAAAATGAAAAAAGTTACAATAAAGCAAAAAGTTTTGTGTGCATGCGTTACTCATCAAGGTTGCATGTTAGAGCCTAGTTTCATTTTAATAAATCCATCAGAGGTGTCTCAAGTGGGAGGACCGGTACGGTTCCATAATATCTTCTACATTATTTTCTTTTTCTTATTTTTGAATAATAATCCTATCCGGCATACAAAAATGCCCAAAACAGGTACTCTTGTTAAAAATCGATAAACTCTATTGTTTTCGAGGTAATTCAATTTTTATGAAAAATCGAGTTGGCATGAAAATTAGGAAACTTCGTACTATGTGAATTAAATTCACAGCATAGATTCAGGACAACAAGACAATAACACAAGCCTTTTAATTACACCCTGTGTAAATGTGCAAAAATGTGTGTCTGAGAACTGTGAACAATTACTTTTGTTGGTCAAGGCAGCCTTAATGCCTTACAATAATCGAAATTCTATGCTGAATAAAAACTATTATTTTTAAAAATAGCAACTATGTAAAAATTAAGTATGGTATCCGAAAGAGGAACAAAAATTGATAATGGCATAAAAAAAGCGAAACGTATTTTATCAAAGTTACTATGTTATTTGAATGCGCCTTAAAGGTTTTATATTTATGTATATAATATTAATTAATAACCAGCAATACGATATTTTCAGAAACAAAACAAATATTAATTAAAGCATTTAAAATGAGGTTGTTAATTTTCACGTATGACATCATTGACAGCCTTTTTGTCCCACTGCTGGGCATCGGCATCTTCTCTGCCACGTGTTTCTCCTCGGCGCTAAGGTAAAAGCACGGGGACCTACAGTTTAAAGTCGAATCCGAACGACAGAAATTCCAGAGAAGGTTTTTCTCTACTTTTTTCAATCTGGCTTGCAATTGGGAAATTGTGTACGGTGGGCTGCAGACAAGATTTTTATAAATATGCATAGTAATGCTTAGGTTTCGAACCCAAGCCAGAGTCGACGTTTTACTCAGAAAGCGAGCGCTCTACCAACTGAGCTACCACCACACGTATGACATACGGACCGGAAATTTTGTCTGTTAAATCCAATATCCCTTAAATCGTTACGACAAAATGCAGTAACACCTACCACACACGAAGTATAGTTTGTCCAAATCGAGATGGCGCAGTTCGTTTATACGGATTGTATGAGGGATTTGCCATAGTTAATTGGCTTCAGAGCTTAGCCTAGTCATTTGAGATTACGAAAACCCTTTACCTGTAGAACAGGTCCGCATTTAGTTTAGTTTTCTTAAGACACCTATGCAGAAGCAACATTTGTGAAAGTTTTTAGAAACTGTGATTATATGTATTTTATAAAACTAATTGCTTTCTTCTAGTATATTAAATTATGTATTGTGTATGTAAATTTGTGTATTATTTTGGTACTAAAAACTGGGGCTCAATAATTTACCTAAATACGTGCAGGTTTTTAGAAGTCGTCTCAATTGGTAAGTAGCATGTACAACCAGGGATTACATGTAAACAACGTATCACTTACAGGAAACCCCGCTTAATCCGTATACCTGGACTGCACCACCTCGATTTGGACAAACTGTACCAATCTTACTTTTTTTTTACAAACAGCAGTTGCACTTGGTATTTTATAAAAAGTTTGAACAAACCATGGGGTCTCAGACCAAGTATGGTTGTTACGCTATTTCGCGCATCGTTAGAATAATGGGGGTGAAGCCTGGGGGAAGGTCATTTTGTGTAAGAGAGTCTTGGTCTAGCTGCCTGGAAAGAGTGTCGTACGCCGCCTGTAACTGTTTAACTAAATTTTCCGTCGACGTGTCCTCAAATTTCACATTCGTGGTGATTTAGAATCGCGGCTTTCTAGTCGGATATAACGAATGCGGAAATTGTGAGTGCCGTTTTGGGGTTACTAGTGTAAGGAACTCGTGGCTCTTGGAGTCAAGTTTTTTAGTGGGTTAGATTATGTGATCTCGAAGCCCTGAGGCTCATATTCTCCGTTGTGGAGGCTTTACATTGGGGATTACGTTACTACAGTAGCCGCGTACGTCGAAAGGTCCCAAGTCAGAGCTACCACTACCATCTCGATATCCATTTTCAAATTCTAAAATGAATGGTATCACTCAGTCTACATCTGTCGGCCGTTCCGGGCCCAAAATTTTCCATCTGATCGCGCAGCTTTGTCGGAGCTTATCCCTTCTTCTAACTGACGCTCCTAACTGGTTGTCTGCGTGCGGCGGAGAGCGACCTGATGGATGTTGTGGCCGTCATCCTCGAAGGAAGCACCTGGAAGGTCGGAGTAAGTGACTCCTGTTCAATCTACTTTGAATTTGATTAATGGTGAGAAGCTGCTACTACAGGTAGCTTACCAAGATTGTGATAAGTATATGTAATTTTTGCAGTTTTGTTTATGATTGTCCATATTAAAAGCTATACACTGGTAACATTCGCCTTTGCTGTTGGTTTATAATATTTTATGTCACAGTTCACTTCTACTACTATTACCGGTATCATCATTTAATATTGTATTAAGATCGTTATTTATGCTGTGTTGTATGGGGTAATTTGGTACCGAATTCGGATGGGTTTATCTTGAATACATGATACATAATTACTGATGCATATTTGTGTGTTTTATTCTTCTTAAAAGACCAGTCTGGATCCAACGGAGAATTTGGTGGTCTGTCTCGTTGGGATTTTGTTATCTGCTTAGTAGTCGCGTGGACTACCTGGCGCCACGCACATCCTTCTTCGAGGACCCACGACCTTCTCCACTGGTCAGCTAGCCGCTGCTACACCTGGGGACGTCTAGGGCCACATATAGTGTTCGACGATTTTAAACCGTAACATAGTCTGGCTATACACCAGAGTAGGCCATAGCAGCGATAACATATGCAGCCTTGGTGTGGTGGCCCAAGGTCAAACAGGCAATGAGAATAACGCCCACCGCTGCAATATAATCGTTTCTCCACTTTCGTCCCCTGCACCTAGTGATTAAGAAGGAGGCTAGATTGGGACTATATAGATTGCAGAGCTCACAGTACAATCTACGTGCAGGAACAAAACACAAGAGGTTAATTGGCAGCTATGGAGGTCCCATGTTTAACATGAGAATGGACCATATGACGTCAAAATACGTAACAGCTACACTCTTCGAGGTAATAATTGAGGATTGAATAGAGTGTGGAGCACCACCTGGACAGGATTTTCTCCCTGGAAGCCTAATTCGAGACAGGTGCCGAAACAGGAGTAACAGAGAACAGGTGTGAACAGCCAAAGCAAAGTCTCAGCTTTCCACTTGGCAGATATGCCCCCGTTTTCCAAACACGATACTTCAATGTGCCTGAGAAAACAATAGAAGGGCCTGCGCATGCAGGTGTATCTCTATTCTATCGGACAGCCAGGTGGCCCTAAAAGCACTCTCAAACTTTAGGGCCTCATCCTGACTAAACTGGAAACGCTACTCAGAACTTAGTGACCTGGCAGGGCAGAACATTTAAGACTGCTCTGCAGGGTCGAAGGTAACAAAAATCGCATGAACTCACAAGGAAGGGATCAACAAGGCCCTACTGCGGTCCCGAACCTGCATTAGGGGTATCAAGGAATGCAACCTGTAGCTTTATCAGCGTATGAATTTTCATCCAACATAAAATTTACTGGATCAACAGACCCGGGTTAATCCATAGCAAGGCATTCATTAACGGACCTTGCACAAACAAAGACACAGAACTGCTTATGGTAAGCAGAACACAGCTGAGAATCCTTTCGGGCTTCCTAACATAACATACAACTACCAAGGATTAGGAAATCGATGGAGACCTTACATACACACTCTGAAGTGAGGTACCAGAAACCGCAATGCATATTCTATGCAGCTGCGATGCGTTGACTGGTAAAAGACAAGGCATAATTGGCCAAACATATGGAACTGGAAGACTTTAATACACGTCCTGTATGCATGTACACTGTGGTACAAGGAAGCAAGATCACGGATTGGGTGTGAGTACCTACCAGGGTGAACACAATAAGCTTTATAGGCTTAGGTCATAGGTGTCTCTGGAGCCAAAGGTGGACGGGCCCAAGGGAAAAAAGAAAAAAAATAAATCTCTGATCAGTGTGACATACTTTCAAAGCATGTATGTGAGGGATGACGTTTTACAGTGGAACGGGGGTTTAAAATAATTGTCTTTGAACTCTCAGAAAATCCTGTGGACCAGAAGGAGTATATGCGGAATTACTGAAGAGTGGTACGGACAAACTCGTTAGGACGGTAACACAACTACTTAATGAATATTGAAATGGTCGAGAAGTCTCCAAACCCAAAGAATGGAAGGTGGCTCATATATCATCGATCTATAAGAAAGGCAACAGGAATGATTGTGATAATTATAGAGGAATTTCAGTGACGAGCTCTATTAGTAAACTATATGGAAGAATATTGAGAGACCTGATAGAAAAAGAATTCATAGAGGAGGAAGACCAAAACGAATTCAGAGGCGGAAGATCATGCACGGATAACGTATTTGTCATGAAACAGATAAACGAAAAACGACCAGCGGTAAATCTAGAAATGCATATTCTCTTTATAGATCTAACTAAAACTTATGACAAGTTATGGGAAATACTACAGAGTACAAATATCAGTCAAACCTTGATCGCTGCTACTAAGAAATTATACGACGATGCGGTATCGAAAGTTAAGAGAATAGAGAACAAATTATCTGCACCGTTTAAGATAACAAAAGGTGTCCAACAAGGCTGTTGTATATCCCTGACATTATTTAAGATATACATTAAAGAGGCGTTAATAAAATGGAAACAAAAATGTTCGGGAATGGGAATACCGTTAGAGAACTCCACTGTTTGCAGCCTACAGTTTGCAGACGACCAAGCAGTAATAGCAGGGGATAAAGAAGATCTTGAATATACATATGGCTCGCAAGCTAAAGGAAACGTATAGGGAATGGGGACCCACAATGAACATCCAGAAAATCAAATATTTGAACATTGACAGTGATATCCAGACCTTACAACTCAAAAACGCAGAAGTAGAAGCATGTGAGAACTACAAATACGTAGGAGTAACATTCGGTACAACCGGTACAGATGAAAAAGAAATTAGAACGAGAATAATACAGGCAAAGAAAATAATAGGATGCTTGAACGGGATCATGTGGAGTAAACATATAACAAAAAATCGAAAATACAACGTATACAACACAATAAGCAAAAGTAGTTTACTCTACGGATCAGAAACATGGAGAATGACAGAGAGAAACAAAAGAATGGTATAAGGAACCGAAATGGACGCGCTGGGAACATCAGCGAGAATTTCACGACCCTACAGAGTGAGAAATGAAGATATTCGACAAAAAATGGGACTACAAGACACGGCTATAAAAAAACCATGAAGGAAAACAACTCACTTGGTACGGACATGTACAGCGGATGGCAGACCATAGGCTACCCAAACAAGTGATGACCTGGATACCACAACATAAAAGGAAAAGAGGCAGACCCAAAAGAACATGGAATGAAGGTATCCGGAAAGCGATGAGCGCAAGGAACTTAAGAGGGTCAGTGGGAAGACACGAAACAATGGCGTCGAACGTTTCAGTCATTTGCTAAACATATTTTAGCTTTTATAATGTGATGCGTTATGAGTCATCAATGCGCAATTAAAAAATAATCCCAGTTTGCCCACCTATACTAAATTGGGGTTTACTTATGGGAGTTCGACTGTATATACTATTATAATTAGTTCCTTTACTCAAGCATTAGCTCATTTGCGCTGTTCCTCGATTATGAATACACCATAGTTAACACAATCTCAAACTAATTTAATATGATCGTATTTTTTGTGTAGTTAGAAGTACTAGTTATGCCATATTTAGAAAATAACCAACCGAATAATTTGAAACTGTCTACACATTCCTAATATCTTCTATGTTGGATCTTTTGTAGGCACACTGATGTTCGGAAAAGAAGTTCACTTCCAAAAACATTTTGCATGCGATGGATGCAGTAGAAGATACAAAAGACGACAAGCTTTACATCAGCATAAAAAGTACGAATGTGGAAAGGCACCCCAATTTGCCTGCCCATCACCAGGATGTCCTTACAAATCCAAGACGAAGGGAAATCTCAAGCTACACGTCATTAATAAGCATGTGACAGCCAATTTTTTGAGTTAGAAAATACAAAACTGTAATCTCTTATCATTAATCTCAAGATTGATTATTATAAACATTTGTACAATATATGTTTTTTCTTTCAAATTTGATCTGTAAATTTTTGGTTCAAATCTGATAAAGATGTTTTCATTGTTACTATTATTTTCAGGAATCATAAGCTTTGGAAGTCGAGACGAACACTATAAACCCTACAAATGTGATGCTTGCAATAGAGTTTATAGTTGGCCCCAGGGCTTGCTACAACATAAAAAATACCAATGTGGAAAGGAACCACACTTTACGTGTTCCGTCTCGGGGTGTAGTTACAAATCGACAATAAAAGGAAACTTACGAAGACACTTACTAAAGAAGCATATGTTGATAGAATAATTTTATGTTTAACAATGTATCATCCTCAATAGGCAGAAAATAAATGTTCTAGATGTATTAGAATGTTAAAATAATGTGTGCGATGATCCGGATATAACTTTTAAATGTGCATCAGCTATTTATCGTATTGACGTTTTCTAGATTTTATTCTGTGCAAAATGGTTTTCTGCAACGATTCCTGCTCTTTATTAATTTTCTTTTTAGGTCTCGTGGTATTTGGAAACAGAATCCGGAAGAAGCACAAATGTGACACGTGCAACAGAACCTATACCCATCGACATGGATTAACTCAGCACAAAAAATATGAATGTGGGTTGGATCCTCAGTTTGCATGCCCTATTACAGGCTGTACTTTCAAGTCAAAAAGAAGAGGAAATTTGAAACAACACGTTTTTAATAAGCATAGTAATTAATAAAAATGTGGCTACACAAAATTCTTAATGTTCCTAGTCAATGTTAATGTTTATCCAAGGTTGTTGTTATACGCTGTGTATGTAATAATCTGTTAATAATTTATTCACAGCATTTTTAATTGTTGATGTGTTATATTTTGTTCAGTAACGTGATATTGTATTATCCTTGGGAATCTACAATTTATATTTGCAGCAATCTCAGTAAATTGTACCTTACCAACACGGTATCAGTTTATTAAATTCCCAATAGAAAACGTTCCCTGCTTTTGTCTGAAGACAAACGTTTTCTTCTGTTCGTGTTGCCTATTATCGCTGTGCCATGCTCGTTTATCCCTTGCGGTGTTTTCATGGTTCAAATTTGCTGGATTGTCATGGAATTACAATATCTTTTTTACGATTTTTGCTGTAGATTTTTGGATAATTTAAAAAATAAAACATTTTATTATGGTACACAGTAACACGTAGTGGTGGCCTAATTACTATTTTCTTGTTCATAATTACACTTTTTCTTTCAAGTATCAGTAAGGTAAATAATACTAATAATAATGAAATGATGACTAGTTTACATGTTATTACCCTTTGTTCAATATAAAAGTGGCCACAATGTAAATAAACGTATGTAACAGCAATACCTGGTCGGAGTATGGTTTACGATTGTCTACCTGAAGGTCACTATTTTATGGATGTGTTCTCCAACACGAAATAAACAAAACAGTTCATACAAACATATGGCTGAAATTAATTTATTACCGAGATATTGACAGTTAAAGATATTTATTTAAAAATAAATCACCCAGAGTAACTGTTCAAAGTGGTCTTCATTTTGTTGAACGCAGCATTCAGCAAGACGATTCCATGCTTCTCTGGCACGCCTTTATAACATTAGGACGACCCTTGATAGTTGCTGCTGCTTCCACGATGCGATTCCTTAGCTCTTCTTGTGTGCTAATAGACGTAGAATAAACCATAGACTTCATCCAGCTCCACACAAAATAATCTAATGGCGTTAGATCAGGAGATCGTGGTGGCCATTTAACAGGTCCGTTTCGACCAACCCAACCCAAAAAGCTAATCGTCATGATTTTGATCACGGATTTTTAAACTATTTTTTGGACCCTGGATGTTACACTTTACTGCATGCGCTGGCGTTTTATCTTAGAATCGTAGTGAAACATCCACGGCTGATCACCAATGTGACAATGCACTTAAAATCATTGCATAGTGGCGGCAAGTCTAAATGACGTGCGCCCATAATGCAAAAATTTCTCAATTTTTTCTCATTAGCTAAGCACATATCTCCCCCTTCCCAAATCTTCATGTAAAATTTCTTGAATCGTCTGTGTTTGTTGTTCAACTGATTTGCCATTATTCGGAATATCATTCGGCTATCTTTACCCAATTCAACCACACTAATACGGCTCGAGATATTATCACCTTACACAGTGTTCTACGTTTTATAAGTTTCTGCTAGTTTTCCTTAATTTACAGCAAAATTTAATGTACAGTCGTTGCTCCATGAGACTCACAGAAACACGATGTAGGCGCTAGCGTACTGTTCAAAAACTAACAGCTGTTGGATCTATACTTAAATCGCCTTCTACTTATAAAACTATTATTTTACTCTGTATTACAGTTAGTTTAAATTCACGTCACTCCAGTACAGCAGCGTCAATACGGGAAGTAAGCTGCCTAAACTCTATTTGTTGAGCATTGAGCTAGAACATAAACAAACGCTTGACAGGTGCGTTGATTTACCGGATGTGTATTTACGTAACATTCCTTGCGTTTCTAAATTATCGTTCGCGCCGTCAGAATTCTTTTGTAGTAGGACGCCCCCTACGATTACACGTTTCTGGAATAACTTGCTCCATTTTAGAAAAATAAGCACCAGGCTCTATACAAACGCTCCGAAAACCGATAAGCACTGCTCAAAGAGCACACAAACTTATCCCGGTAATTACGAGTCCAAAGTAAAGGTTTTGAGCGTCAATTACTCCTTAAGTAATGAGGCATTAGCGATATCTAGCGTAAACCAATCACAGCGCGCGCTCGGGCGAGTCAAACACGTGCGTTTGTTGACGTTGTAGCTCAATGCTCAACAAATATAGTTTAGCCTGGTATATGATCGAAAGGTAAAACCATTATAGCAATAGAAATAGATAAATAACCCTACGAAGAGATGTTGAAATTAACACATTTAAACGTTAACTTAACATATAAGCCAGGAAATAAATAAAAAATTCAAACAGGCCATTGAGTCTCTAATGCCAGCAGCAGACTTTTCTCAAAGTATCAGCTTATTTCTATGTTATTAGTTATTACCTTTATTAAAATATGCGAGAGTCAACAGCATAACCAATTGTAGTCCTTTAAAACACGCACTAAACCAAGCAATATTGTTGACTATTGTTGAAAGGGGTTTTGATCCAAAATGACAATGGTCGACCTTTGCGTAAAATCATAACTTCATGCAATTGTTATCACTTTAGGACGCTAAAAAGGCAACAAGCGACAGGTGGAAAAGGTGTATCGATGGGAAAAGGAATTATGTAATAAGATAACAGTTTAATTTGCGTATTTATTTAATAAAAAATGGTTACAATCAACACCCAGATTTCATTGGAAACAGCCTCATATCTAACTGAGTGTTAATTAATTCGTTTTTTAACTACCAATATGGCTGTTATAACATCGAACCTGCGGAATTGGATGATCACAAAATGTTTAAAGAAAAACAGCAAATTACTTTTCTAACCGCTTCGTATCATACGGAATTAATTGCCGTAATTCTTAAATAACATTTTTCAAGAAATATTGAATGCCAAGAGAGGTAAAAGGATAATTACCCCCCCCCTCCCAATACGTGTACTTTCGTAAACAATAAGTTTTCGCTTAATATTACACCAATCAAAAATCTTAAAAACCCATCTGTTTATAAATGTTTATTTCAGGTACAAACGTAATACTGGTTAGTACAAAAAAAAGTATGGTTTTTGACTATTTTTTCTGCAATAATTCGAATAGTAATACGAAAACACCTAATTCATGTAGAGTCGATTTAAAGACACAAACTGACAAACACGAACCCATGATAAAACTAAATGTTTAATACTTATTTCCTAACTCTTAAGCGTGTTGGAACGACCACATGAATCAGTACCAGGGCCATAAGAATCACACCACAAAAAAGTAAAATTCCATTTACTTGTAGTGCACGTTATCAGTCTGTTTAAAAAATGAGACGATCATACGTACAAACTTACTAACTTAACTTTCTTAGAAAGGTGCGAAAAGAGCATGTAAAAACGTACATACAGTTTTTAGTTTGAAGCAAATTCGGCTTCGACTATCAACCTCACAAATTTTAACACTTCCAAGAAAAAAATGTGCATTTTTATACAATTATACTGTAAATTATACATCAACATATGTTATCATAGACCGTATACGTTGTAATGTATTCAAAATAAAATATTTTTCCAGGATGTAAACGGGGAGAAATGTCTACATGCAAAAATTACCCCCGTGTGCTCACCTAACTACAGTCATAGCGGCACTACTGTCCAAAAATTGTAATAATAAATCCTAGACAAAAGTCAAACTTATTTTATTATCTAAAACGTAGAAATGCTTATATCATACTTCTTCTTTACAAAACTACTACTTATTTTGTTTTATGCATGCGTAATCTAATCGTATTTCATTGTGGAGGGATTTGAATTGACATTCCCGAGGTTAGAAATAATTTAGATAGTACAGAACGTTATGCTAGTCTAGATATAAATATTTATATTTGAAGCTTTCACAGGCCTTAAAGGCCCATCGCTTTTGGTGTGAGACAAGGCTAATTGTAAGTTAGTTTGTGCAATGCACAACAGGGCCCGACTCTGCGGGTTACCGTGTTGGTACGAAACCGTGCTTGACTTGCTTGGTGTGTGGATGTTTTTGTTTATGGTCTTGTTACCCCTCTAATGCGACAATAATTTGAGGAGTGTCATTAATTTGATCCCCAATGGCAAATGAAGACCGGGACCCAGTACCACCCAGGGAATTAGAAAAATTTCAGAACCTGGAGAGATTCGAACCGGGAAGCGTTTGGACTATTACATCCAAACCTTGGCTCTCTACCACTGAGTCATCCCCGCCCTTTTCTAGATATAAATACTATTCATTATTATCCCGTGTCCGGAAAGAGATAACACAGACGTTATAATTATTAAAATATCAGCTTCCACCATAATACTAACCACCCAGGTTTCCCGGTTGAAACCACAACTACTTTCCTTGTCTGGCTAACGTGTCATCTGCTTCATGGAAGATCGCCTAAGGATTTATTGTAAGAAGGGCAACGAAGATGTGCTGTGCAACCGTCGCTAACTCGGAATAAGTGGACGCGACTGCCTCCCTGGACTTTCCCATACTGGAAACTGTTCATATCATCTTTATTCAACAGTAGAGTTATTTTCCTCAAAACGGTTGTTCAAGTGCTATCCTAAAACCTTGCCTCGTAACGAACAGACTTACAAGGTTTGTAAGAATTCCCGCCAAATATCTGCGGTGCCCCTTAATTTCCTTTTAATATGCAACCAGGCATACTTCATTCTCTACTATATACGTCGCGCGGTCTAACTAGTACCGATCGCTGTTGCTACCGAGGTAAAATTTTCTAAGTCCCTGGAAATTATATTTTGTAGGGCATAAAAAATCCATTTTTTTATTTTCGCGGAAAAAGATTCTTTGACGCAAACAAATAACAACCGTTAGAATAAAAAAAATATTTTTCTAAAAAAGAGGGGGGAGGGGGCCGGTGCGTTTACATATATCCACGAGTGTAATATTTCTTTGCATATTCATATGCTCCATTACGTACTGAGCGATTCAGTGAAAACCCCAGCTTCCTATCTTTTTTCGTTTATTAATTAAAGGAGTTTGAAGTTTCAAACTTCCAAGCTTCGTAGAGGGCGCCACAGGAAAATTACGGAGTTCTTCAAAAAACATATCGATAGCCCCTTGCGAGGTCTATCGACATATGAAATTTAAAAAAATTCCTTGGAGCAGTTTTTGAGAAATAATTTTTTGAAAATTTCCAAAATTTTGAAAATTCGTAATTTAGGCCCCTTATAATTTTTCAAAAAACTTTTTATATCACCTCATTTTACCCTTCATATACTATTCAGAAAATAAAAATCATTTGAATCGATTCATCCGTTTTCGAGTAATTGGGCGTTAAACTCAAAATTTTCAAAAAATCATAGCGCCCTTCATTTTAAAGCTAGCGAGTTCGGCAAAAAACTAACAGATTTGTCTTATGACCCTCTATCGTTATCCGTGATAAAAGTTTCAAAATTGTAATCACGAAAAAAGTGATACCAAAAAAACATGCGTAACTTCCGCTTCCGGTTTCGGATTTTTTTGAAAAGCTTATTTTTTCGATGAATTTTCGATACACCCCCGCATTCCAAAGCGCATCAAAATCGGAGCAATACTTTCGGCTGTAGGAGCGTCACATACGTACATACGTACGTACATACCCACCCACAGACAGACATTTTTTAAAAACCACTTTTTTGGGTTCCTAGAGACCCAAAACGGATATATCCGTTAAAATCTCGATTTCGAAAATTTTCATGATTTCAATACTTACCCTATACCTATAAGGTATGGGAAAGTAATACCCTATACCTATAAGGTATGGGAAAGTAAAAAAGTGTACTCCGGTGCGATTATTTATAAAGTAGAAGCTATACTCTAATTGTGTGAATGTTCGTTTCATAAATAAAATCTGTTCTATCTCTATGTAGCATTAAAATTAATTTCAGGAGTATTTTCATCCTTATATAACCATGTTTTGTTCATCTTTAAAAATGCTAATAATGCATCTGTTGCAGGTTTATGTTGGTTTCCGTATACCATAGACGCCAGGGGTCGTTTCGTGTGTTATAAGTGTGGCTTGTCGTACAAGCAGAAAGGCCACCTTTCGAGACACCTCAGATACGAATGCGGAGTAGAACCAAAATTTACATGTAGATTTTGCAGTCGCAAGTATAAATATAAAAATATTTTAGAGTCGCACATACTGTTACAGCACAAACGAAAGAGCTAGTTCTAAATAAGTGTGAAGTTTACTTTTAGTTTGTACTTATTTTTGCTTTTTTGTCATTTACGCATTGTATTCAGCATATTAACTTTATAAGTATACAAGAAATCTAATTTAAATAAAGAGAATTGGTTAGATATTTGTGTGTATTTACTTACATAATGTATTAGAACCACAGGTACATTATTAGTTAGAGCACATGTTACCGAGATGAATCGTCCATTGGAAAAAAATACATAGTGAACTACAACTGAAAAGTCAGTGTAGTACAATCTTCATTGTAAAAAAAACAACTAATTATTAAACAGAGTAATCACCATAATACAGTAACCTATATAAATAGTCCTAACTACAGCAAAATGTTATGCGTATAATTCGTTTCAGGTACTATATGACGAGTTCTTATATTTATAAATACATTTGCTTGACTGTCTTCTTTTCCAATTTTGCTTAAAAAATAGAGTAGAGCTGAACCAGAATTGCAGAGAGATGTAGCAGCGACATGCTGCCATCAAAAGCGATGAACGTGCGTGAGATTATTGTGTTAATCTGATACTGTATCCTTTAAAAGTTTGGTATTCATTCTTCGTTTGAAATAATTAATTTTTTTTAACATCTTCTGTAACCTGGTATTTATTATTAAAAATTTATAAGCTTTGATCAGACAAATCGATTTCCACAGAAGCTGTGTAAAGTGTTTTAAGTTTTCTGCATAGATTTCCATATAGGTACTACCAATTTCTTCAAAGCTGACATTTTGCTTAACCACCATGAATCTCTTTCACCGTACAGAGTCTCTATCAGCTGGATTATTATCAGTAGTCGGAAAGATACTTTTTTTAAGTATCGCGATAACGATACCGATAATTTATCAAAAAAAAAGTATCGCCATACTGATACACGATACTTTTTTCAGAAAATATCGCGATGCCGATAGTCGATACTTGAAAAATTGTATCGCTATTCCTATTCCTTTAGCGATACTTTTCCGTTGGGGAATTAAACATAAGATTTTAACATACAGCCTCCAGGTTTTACGTTTTCCCCCAATATTTAAATTCCTACCTAGTATCTTAAGGGTTTACAGGTTTAGAAACGGGAATTAACTATTTATTTTGATTTTCTAGTGTCCCAGCAAATTGTATCGCAAATCCGCGGTAGACGATAATTAAAATAGTCGATACTTTCTTCGAAATGTATCGCGATGCAATAATCAATACTCAAAAGCTATCGCGATATTTCCGATCACTGATTATGACAGCGGTTCTCAAACTGTGGGGCGCGCCTTCCTGGGGGGGGGGGGGG